>JAPYZE010001965.1:0-17500 GCA_030522805.1 Leptomastidea abnormis
TTTTCAAGGGGACATTACTAATCGATCGTTTCTCTACGTAGCTATGCCATTGCAAACTTTACTAGGTAGATATATATATATATATATATCCTTTGTATTTCTTAACTCAAGGGGGTTACCTTCATTAGCGAAAAAAACTGGAATATTCACGCTAATGGGCAACCTGATCTGGTTTATCTACTCTTTTATAACCATTTTTTGCTTTATTTTTATCTTTACTTTTTTTTTGCTTTTCCAACTTGCGAAGAAGTTGGAAAGAAGTAACGGTAAAAGATGGCAAAGAATAATTCGGAGAATTATGATGATATGCAAACGCTTAATTTTTTTTTCTCCTTTTTTTCCTAGCTTAAAAACTAAAGCTCGCACGTAAAGTTGAGCTTGCGCTCATTTAGATCGACACTTTAGAAGATTTATGAGCTGTTTGATAATAATTAATGACTAAGTACATAGAAGCACTTTAATTAAAAGCTACAAGCTGAAGAACGACAGCGCGAACATTACAGTAATTACTTATGATGGAATTACCTTTTATGTGACTTTTATGTATAAAAATATATTTTAAAACGCGTAAGCAAAATGAGTTTAATTTTTATAGCATTAATGCTTTTTTAATTGATTGTTGTAACGTTTTTCAAAAAATTCTGATGAGATTTTTTTTTTATTTTAAAAACTAATTAATGTCTGTGTATCAACAAAACTTTTTATAAATTTTATGTTTAAAAAAATACGATTAATCAATAAAATTTAAGCAAAGAAGCATAAATATTATATTTATATGAAATAAAATTTATATATATAATAACTCAAACTAAAGACATAAAGTACTATGAGAAAAGTGAAGAATGTATGGCATATATTGAAACGTACGTGCCTCTCATATCTCAGCGAAAGAGCTTCAAACCGCTTTTATACGCTAGTTGTTTCATCGACTTTTTTTCTATCGTTCACGATTGATACTTTCCTAGAGCATTTTTACTTTTGTGGAACATATGAAAAATAATAATAGGAATGATAAAAATAATAAAAATAATAATTTATACGTCAATAAGAAAAAGAAAAAAAGGAATTGAGAAATTTTAAAATAAATTTAAAAAATAGCGTAGAAAAATGAGTGAAATAAAAATCGTAGCATAGCAGGCAAAAATGCATTTGCAAACAATTTCAAGAATTCTTTTACCAAGATACTCTCGAGTATCTGTTTGAGTTCAACTTTAAAGCAAAGAAGTCGTGCGGATCGCTGAGAAATTCCATTGCTCTCGAGACTTTTTTATTCAGTACGGCAATTTAGGTGGAACAATAATGAATAAATGGGCTTGCTAGCGGATATATACCATTTTCATTCTCATAACTCTCTTTTCTTATTCCTTTCTCTTTTTTTTTAACTTTGCTTTGATATCTTCTTCCATAAAACATAAATTTGTTGAGTAATCGTCTACTCGAGCACTTTATCCACATAGTCTAATTTCATAATGTTTACTCGATATAAAATATTTCTCTATACAAGCTCGAAAGAGGAGGAATGATTGCAAGCTCTTAATGAAACTGGATACAAAAAGAGTGGAACTATCAACAATATCAAAGAATCTTATTCCTTAATTTACTTTGCGGAATATTAGATTTGTCATAAATGTATCCTGCAAATCAATGAACTCGATAATGAAATTATGATATTCTCGATATTTTTAATGGAAAAGTACATAATAGTAAATTGAAATGGATAGTAAAAAAACTTTTAGATTGCGGTTATCGATATTATTAAGAAAAAAAATTAATTTTTTCTTCAAATTTTCCATATAATGGTTTTAATTTGCATTCAGTGGAAAATTAGAACTTTTTTCTGTTTATTTGTGATTCATTGTTGTTTTCAATAAGTTTATAAAATATTTAGACTTAAAATTAGCATATGCGAAATAGTGGCACATTAATTAAACTTTCTGCTTAGAATTCAATTTGCAAATAAAATTAATTTGTTTATGAAGCACCTCATATAAATCTAACAAAAGCTTTACAATTATCATAATTTAAATTTAAAATTTAATCTTGAAATTAGTTAATCAATAAATTTAAAAAAAAAAATTGAAAAAAGATACAAAACATTAAAAAGTAAAAAAAATGAAAAAATAAAATACAACTTATCTCCACACATATAAGAGCCAGAAAGTAGTGAAATACAGCAAGTTGGGCCAAGTGCACTCATCAAGCTTGCATATATATACATATATCCAAAACTCTCCCTTCAATCTCTCGAGAGTCTCAGTTCTCCTTAATGCTCCCGGCGAATGTTTATTACCAGCGAGATTCCTAATTTCGCCGAGGGTTTGTGTGTGTGTGTGTGTGTGTGTGTGTGTGTGTGTATGTGTGGGGGTAGGTTGGTGGGTCTTTCTCCCCCCCCCCCATCGTATCCATCCACTATACCTTCCCATATTAATTCTTCGCAGAACAAGCGACTGGAACACAACGTCGAGGCTGGCGTGCTACTTGCCTCAAGCACTCTGACTCTGCGTGTGCTGACGCTTGCGCACGCCGGGACTTACTCTTGCGTCGTCAGGAATCCAGTTGGCGAAGTTCAAAGCGGCCCGCTCGCTATCCGCATGAAATGTAAGTTTACTCCTCTATATACTCCCCTCCTCCTCCTCCTCCTCCTCCCTCCTTTAACTTACCTACTTCGGTGAGCTCAGGACGTAATTATCGCCTGCTCACCTCTACTTGTCCTTATACCTCTCGCTCGCTCTCTCTCTACTTCCGCTTGACGACAGTAAATTTCAATTAATCGTTTAACAAGCCATTTCTTGCTATATACTACACCCCTTTTGTCTTGACGAAACTTCATTAGTTTGATTATGTAAAGTCCGAGATGAATGAAGCTTTGGCTACTAATTAAAATTGCTATTTGTAATTTAGTCTAATTAGCATGTTGCAGTAAACAAAAACAAAACAAATTTTTACGTTCTTATCGACTGTTAAAAAATAAATTATTAAATTTTTATATTTATGTCGTCAAGTCACTTAATCCATATTTATTGTAAAAAAAAAAAATATTTCAATAAGTTTTTATAATCGTTAAAAATAGTGACGCATCAAAATTAATTCTTTGCGAAACTCATATAACACGCAAAAAAAAAATTAGAAAAAAAAAAGATAGAGAGAAAGCGAACAGGTTAAATTAAATGAAAAATCAAACTCTAACAAAACCTATCCATCATCCGAAACAAGCCATATAAATAAAAAAAAAAAAACAAAGTCACAAATCACAAAAAAAAAACACGAAAATACATATACACGTATTCATCTCTCACTGTATTTTTCACACGACAGACGCACCACGTTGCAAGTCAGGTCGTGAATGGCAGGACGTAGTAGCAGCCCCGGAGACTCAATTGCGGCTACGTTGTGAAATCGAGGCCGACCCGCGGGACGGTGTACGTTTCTCCTGGACTAGGAACAGTAGCCTTGGTGACGTGTTCGCGGTATCGAATCCCAGGCCGCATAGCGCTAGTCTTGATTATGTGCCGAGGACGGACGAGGATTATGGTACACTTGCCTGCTGGGCGAGCAATAGTGTTGGACGACAGAAGAGCCCTTGCATATTCAATGTTATCCCGGCAAGTAAGTTGATCGTCATTAATTTGGGTTATTTATTTCTAAGGGAAAAAAATAAATTATGTGTTTTGTGTGGTAGTATTTGATAAGGTTAATTTTTTGTTATTTTTAAGTAAGATAAGCATAACAAATTTTTCTTTGAAATTTAAAGCAAATAAGCAGAGCCTAAAATTTTTATAATTTTATTTTGAATGTTTAAGAATAAGTTTAGATTTCAGTGATATTAAATTACTCGACAGTACGTGACACGCGTTTGTGTATTGATATAGCTTCAAGTAGATCGACTATCACAAAGGTAAACGTCAGAAAGGTCTTAATCAAAAGTAATCAAATTCTTAAAGTATGCTAACTTTTATAGTCCCTTTGAACATTGACTTTATAAATGATAAAGCTTATTATTAAAACTCAAATATGATTAAATTCTATTTTTAAATCTTTTATAATTTCAAATATTCTTTCCATAATTTGAAATATTAAACTTTCATAAAATTTTTGTAATAACTACTCTTTTTTCATCCCAATCAATTATAATACAAATGTAATGCAAATGAATTATTAACGATGAATAATTTCCCTGTTTAAATTGGATACTTCTGAAAATACCAATGTTTTCATATAAATTTTCTTTTATTAACATTAAAATCCAGGTATTTTCATTTTACTCTACACACATAACAATAAAATTCGTAACAATAACTGTAAATTATACATCCCTCCCATCTCCAAAAAAAAGAGAACATTATTGCACAAAATATTTAAAGAATTAATGCAACAAAATATATCAAAATTGAATCCTCCAGTAATTACACCAATACACGATAGAAACCTATACTGTACATCACTGTGCAGCATCATATCGCGTCCTAGATTGCCCAGGCTCAGTCTTCTCCCAGATTCGTAATTCACGCGAGCGCAATCGCGGTAGTACTAGACAGTTGAAAGCTAGGCGTAGTTATTATATAGCGCACATAGGTACACAGGGACACGTAGCTTGAGATCTAATACCACTACGGCGCGTAGAAGCACAGCTTGGTGGTATAGCGGTGGCCCTACGCGACTCGCAATAATTTAAAACAGCCTCGTCAAACCAGGTGCTCACGCCTGCTCTAACGAGCTCTCTCTCACTCTCTCTTCTGCATATAGCACCAATAACGCACCGGTTGCACGTCTAGGCAAGACAAGATGAGAGAGAAGGAGGGAGCGGTGGTAGATGGGCGCATCACGCGCGCCACCGCATCTAATCCGTAGACATAATGGACCTCGCGCCGTGGCACAATGTAAAGCCGAGGATGCTATACCTACCCTATACCAGAGGCTGGCCGGAACAAGTAACCGAGAGCAACTAGCTATGACTATACGTCCCTCGACCTCTCTCATCACTACCCTACCACCCCTTTGCTTCTCTCTCAGCCAACACACAGGCTCGCCGAATATGGCATTACTTGCGTGGCTATATTGGGCTGCTCGCACGCGTCGAACTCTACCTCCACCTCCTCCTCCTCCTATCTATCCTGCCCTTTCCGACCTACAGGGCTTATCTCGGTAGGTCGAAGCTTGCATCTACCCCATTGTAATGCGGTCCTGCGTCTTCTCTATAGTGCAACGCTAATTCGGCGCGCCCGGAATCGACGATGAAGTGCCCAGCTTGAAATTCCGATTGTTTGATTTCAAGTGCTATTTTGATATATATTTTATCTTCGAGATTTTGATTAAATTTTGAGATTTGGGAATGGACGTTGTTTATGATTTTTTTTATTTTATTTTAATTTTTAATTGAAAGATGTTGAATAAAATAAATATGTATTTTATCGCGGTATGGTTCTTAATTATGTAAAAATTTTAATGAAGTGAAATATGTTAATGTTGCTATAGTTTTGCTAATTAAATTTATTATTTAAGAAGTTCATTTTGCACGAGGTAGGCGCATTAACTAAAACATATTTGATAAAATTACATGATCATTTAACTTTTAATAGGTTTTTAAGTATTTAGCATAAAATATAAATATCAATTATTTATTAAAAATGTCATTTAGACATAAATAAAAATTTTTTTACTTAAGTAAATAAATATTTTAAAATATTGCATTTTTTACTATTATAAGAAAGAATAAATAGCTTAAATTAATTCTTTTGCTTTATAAGATTCTTAAAAGATGAAAATATTATAGTAACACGGTCAAGTTGTAAAATTAAATTTTTCACAAAAGATTTTTTATTTCAACGTCCTTAGTTTAAAGAAAATTGGCTATAGTGGAACTAAATAAGTAATTATTATCTCGAGATTAGAGCTTTTTATAATTATTTTTTAATTTTAAAGTAAAGTAGCCAAATAAGTTGATTTTCCGAATAAATTATAAATGTAAATAATATATGCTTATCAGAGATAAATAAATATTGAATATGACTTTGTAGTATTATACGCACTAATAAAAGAAATTACTCGTATGAGTTTAATTTATTATTTAATTATTGATGAAAATCAAACTGGAATCCAAGCTTTTAGTGATACAAAGAATTGCAATTGATAACAGAATACATCGAGTTCACCAATTGTATTGCGAACAATATTTTCATATCGATATAGAAATTTTCAATCAATAAAATTTTTTCTTTTTAAATTAACTTTATAGCAGAACGATAATTGATCAAATGAAATAAAATTATTTGAAAAATTTTAAACAATGTTGAAATAAATAAATAAAAGAATTGAAAGAAATATATTAAAAATGGATATTTCATCTAATTGTTCAAACGTTTGCTTATCTTATCAAAAACGTAAAGAATTTTCAGCTTAATGAGGCAATGCATCTCTTGCGGAGTCTTGAAAACGGTAAAACGTTGCAAAATAATGGTGATTAAGTGACAATGAAGAATCGAGAAAAGGAAGGAAAAAGAAAAGTTCTGAATACCTCAATGCGACATTTCACCGCATAGCCTCTCCCCCACAGTAACGGACAGAATTAGCATTACGGCGAATGGAAGAAAATCGTTGAGGGAGGAAGGGAAGGGATAGAATGACAATAGCGGAATTTTCGTGCTGAATCGTAATTTAAATGGGGAGGAAGGAAGCGATTTTAATCTGAATTAACGATTTAAAAATTGCGTTCTCTTTCCTAAAATCAGCTTCCAGCTGATAATTGACGTAGCTGTAGTAATTATATTTATTTTATCGGCCAAGTATTAATTAATAATTGTCCACAAAAAGTTTTAACGATAAATTAAAGTAGAGCAGAAATATAAAACTGAATATAAAAATTCATTACTTCTGTAATACTCGTAATAAGAATAAAACTTTTACCTCATCATGAATATACCAAGAAGTACAGAATATCTTCATAATGTAATTAAAAACTTTACAAATTTCAACTTCAGTTTTGTATAACTGAGAAAAAAAAAACTTTCATAAAATAAAATTTATTTCAATAAATATTAATTAAAACGTCGCTCAATTCAATCTTTATAAAAAAAAGAATTTCTCTGATTTACATAGCACAGCATATAACTCAGACTGTATTTTAATATTTTCAGAGCCACCACAGGCGCCACTTGACTGCAGTCTTCGTAACGATAGCAGCGCAATGGAGGTGAACTGCGTGCCAGGCTCAAACGGCGGTCTACCCCAGCATTTTCTGCTGGAAGTGCGAGGCACACTCGAGAACACGGGCCTGCTGCAGCACATACCGCAGAACGACCAAAGCGCGGACGAAGCTGCTGCTGCTGCTACGGTGCCTGCCTCCTCCTCCTCCTCCTCCTCAGCTGCTCCTACTGCAGCAGCTGTTTTCCAAGACCGCAGTGATCAGCCGAGTTTCCAGCTCTATGGCCTACTGCCCGGCTACGATTACACGATAGCCGTGTATGCGGAGAATAGCCGCGGTCGTAGCCAACCTGTCCTTATCGAGAATATCAGGGTGGTTGAGCCTACGCAGAAGAAGCCCGAGACGCGATTTCTCAGCGAGCTCTCGGCTGTTATACCTAACGCGACAAGCGTCGAAAGTGCCTTTATCGTTCTTGGACTTATAAGTAAGTGATTTTTAATTTAATTACGAAGAAGTAAATTTTTTTTCCATGTTTTTTTTTTCTTTAGTGTTGTTATTTAAGTGTATATTATGATGTGCTTTGGAATTGAATAAAATAGTCCAAAAGTTTAAGTTCAAAGAATTGTTACTTATAAAAGTAAAAAAGTTCTTGCTGATCTACTAGAAAAAATCCTTTCTCTCATCAAAAAGCTGCTTTATTCAACTTTTTTTTAAAGATTTTAATGGTGTTTTTAAGCCTGATTAATGAACGTTCCAAGTCCTTGATTGAATGTTAACATTCAAGTGGTTTACGGACTTTCAAAGGCCTTGTATATTTTTTCAACCATTTAATCTTAAAACTTTTCTTGCTTATTATGCTCTGGATTATAACTTTCTTTTCAATTTTTTTTCTCACATGTAAAAAGCAATCTTATTTTCATTAAAAGAACTTCGATAAGAATTAATTTTTCATTCTACATTTTTACATTAAAATTTAAAATCTGTTGCAATAATTAAAAAATTTCCGTTAACTAAAACCACAACTGTATATTTTAACTTTTGTAAAACTCAATTCAAATTGTCAGAAAATCGATAGAAAATTGTGTATAACGAGGTATCCCGTGATACTTGATTTTTTTTTTGTCGATAAATTTAAGCTGAATCAGTACTACACTTTTTTTCAAGAGGCCAATCTAGGCCAAGCTTTCTGAAAATTTTTTTTCTATAAAGTCCCACTTGCGTATGGTAACAGCATAACATTTTATTTTTCAGCTTATATAACTATCCGAGTATCAATTATAAATCCAACGCAATCGATATTATGCCTGAAGCGATGAATGAAATTCTTTGACGAATAAAAAAGTTACAAGTGATTTCGATTTTCTATCTTTTCTCGTTTGTTAGCTTGACTTTTTAAATTTCTCATTGAGTTACTAACTTGTTCCTTACTCTATCATCTATGGTCATTTTCATCTCTCATTTTACGACTACATCAATTTCTATATTTTTCATATTTCTCTTTGTAAAATAAAAAAAAAATGTAACAGTCAACATAAAAAGATATAGTTCAATAATCATAGACGAGCTAAACAATAGAGGGCAGGAACAACGACTGCGATCATCATCCGGTAGAAAATAGTACAGTAACCTAAGAGACGTATTTTCACGGGACGCGAGAGAAACAAGAAAACGAGAAATAAACGCGCGTAGGAAAAGAAGAGAAGAATAAGAAGGGAGAAGGGTAAAGAGATTGTCGGTACGATCGCGGAAGAACGCGTTTCTCAAGTCCCATACATTCAGGCGAAACGACTCTATCCTGCTGAGGAAGAAGGGTATATATGTATAGAAGGTTTGAATCGAGAAAGAAAGTAAAAGAGAGGTAAAGAGAGAAGGGAGAAGGAAGAGTCGAGCGAATCAAATACTCGCTTTCTCAATTCGACGTCATCTTGCCCGATGCGAAGAAGACCCTCGCTATATAGAGTCGCTATGTATAGAAGCAAAGGAATCCGCCAACGCTCTTTCTCTCGTAGCGTACACCCTGGCTTTTTCTCGGCCACCCTCTCGCTTTCTCGTATATAGTACAGTGACGTCGAATATTCGCGCTTCGACAAAATTTCATCCCAGCTGAGTTACGGTTGACTCGCGTCGAATGAATTTTCTGGCTCGTGAAGAGAAAAGAGGAGGAGGAGGAGGGACAAGACATTCCGTTGAGAAAACGACAGAGAGAAAGCGAGAAACATGTAAAAGTGTGATGGAGACACGGAGAGAGAGAGGGAAAGGTGGAAAGAAAGACTTACGTTTTCGCAAACGACAGAAGTGAACTATACGAACCGAGTAGTAGTTGATCGAGGCACGCCTGACAAATTTGCCTTTTCTTCTCCTCGGGTAGTGTTCTCCTTCTGCTACTGCTAGTGCTGCTGTGTTGTATTCTTTTCTTATTTTTTCTTTTTTTTTATGTTTTTTCTCTTCTACTCTACCTTAGCGGCCCTTTCTTATTTCCAAGCACAACCTCATTTTACCTTGTTTACTTTGTAACGTAAATATCTTTGCCTTTCCAACGCCCAAGGTAAATTTACCACTCGAATGAACGTATAATTTTTTTTTTTTGCACTATTATTGTTAAACGTTGCACTGTTTAATGAATGTGTTTACCGTCGAAACCATCAAGTTAAAGTACATTTGTAAATTTTCTTTTGTTTTTGTGTAAACGTAAAATTTTCTTGTTTTCAATTTTAATTTTAATATTCAAAATGTATTTCAAAATATATTTTAAATGTTGAAATTTAATATGAAGTAGAATTAGATTTTCTTGCGTCTATTTTCAGATTACCTTGTTATACACTAGATTTTATATGAATAAATAATTTTATGAAATAAGTAGTCTAGCTGTAGATTGAGTCAGACAAGTTGAGATTGTATTGTAACGTAAACTCAGCAAGTTATTATAAAAACTAAAAAAAAATTTTTTTAAATTTCCTCTTCAAGTTACAAAACCTTTTAGTGTCTTTTTTTGCTGTTTCTTGCGATTTTTGCACGTCTGAGATGGAATTTTTAATTTTTCCTTTGAACCCTTTGTTGTTTTACATAGCTTTTAATATTTTACATATTTTTTTAAAAATTATTTTTTGAAATAATATTATGTTTGTATTTAGATTGTGTGATTATTAAAAAATTTTAAATAAAAATTTTTTAAAATTATTTTTACTCCGAATCTTAATTATTTTTAAATTATAAAAAGGCCAATACAATTATCTCGCAGTAAAAAATATACCTATTATTTACATTTATTTTACCATTCAAACATTAAAAAATTTAAAGCAGTCTACTGCTGTTACTGCAAAGAACTACTTTGAAAATTTTTAATCAGCACTTTGTTCTTTGTAAAGAATCTTTGCTTTAACAGAAAATTCAGAAACATTTACCTTGGCCAATTACACCCAACGTTCAACAACATTTCTCCGGACGGATTTTTAATAATTCACGCTTAAGCGCACAATATTTATAACAACGCAGTTTTTTTTCTATCTCTTTTTCATCCCTTTTTCATCCCCATCATCACACAGCAATCCACGCCAGCTCAAATCGTTTTCCACCTCCAGGTCTGTCATTTCTCGTCTCAACTTTCGTCTCTTTCTTTCGATCTCCAACTTCTTTTACCGGAACCTCGCAATTTTCTTCCGTCCCTTATACTCCTCCTCATCAAAATAGAAGGAAAAACGTCAACCGATCGTCTCTACACGCGACATTTCATTCGTTATACTGCTGACGATCGTACTTTTTTTTCTGTCCTTGGTAACGAGGCCGTTCCCGGCACAATAGTCAAACTTTAATGATCGTCGTGCTTTAATTTTCGAAAATCGTAACTGTTGATATCATCGTAAAAAAGAAAATGAAAAGGGTATAAAAAAAGCGCGATATCGTAAAAAAGAAAAATATAAAGACTAAGCAATTAGCGATCTCTGCCATTTATCATCTTTGAAAATATTTCTTTTTTTTTATATACAGTAGCACATTCATGCGATATAGTAGCTTTTTTTTTTTAATTCAGGTTCAAATTCTGACCTGGTACACGTCATCAATAGACTACACTTTGTCCACTAGCAATCTCATGGATTTTAAAAAAGTTAAAAGCTCCGATAACGATGTGAAACGAAAGCAAAGAAACAAAAACGCTCGAATCACGTAGATGCAAAAAAAAAATAAAGAATTATAAAAAGCAGTTAGCTTGGCACAGACAAACAGTCGAAGAGTTGAGGTTTACGTCAATCAATTCAAAAATACATCGACGATCCGATCGACGATCTCATCTGTCATTTAAATGGAAAACAATGCCCGAGCTTGCAAGCTCACGTACTGTAGATCGTAATTGGAACGTCTCTCCATGCCAATTCGTCACAAGGGAGCTTGCTTGCGCGAGCGCAGTAGCAGCAATGATAATTGGATATCGAGAAATGCAAGATTCATGTATCGTACGTAGTCGGTGAGGCAGCGAAGACCCGCCGCTTGAAATTGATTAATTGCCGTGCTGATGCATCCGGGGGGTACTGGAGGTAGAGTGAATGAGAAGAGAAAACAACAACAAAAAAAGCAGAAGTGAATGAGCTTTCGAAAGCTCGCTACGTTGCATCGTGTCGAAAGAGCTTTTCATCAGTCTAACGGGCAACCTTATAAGTGTTTTTCCTGCGAATTGAATGATCTTCCGAGATCTGGATCTTGTCGACATTAGGTGTATTTAAGTGATTACGAAAAGATGATGAGATTGCTTGTTGGGTTAATAAAAGTACCTTATTGACAAATGCGTTTTTATCATGGTTTTTATAGCGGTTATAAATTTTTATGAGAGAACCAGGCTATCATCACGGGTAATATAGAAACTTCTTGCAAAAAATATACCAAGAGAAATAACGTTATAAAATAATTTTTATATTTTTCGTCAGCATGAAGCAAAATTTTCAAAATTAATTTTAAAAAATTATTATGATAAAAAAATTCTATTATAATAATAACATTCATTTTCATTAGCTTACGTAACAATTTTGGAATATTTTTTAATTAAACTAAAAAAAAAAAGAAAAAAGGAAAGAAAAAAAGTAATAATTTTTATTGCATCATTTCTCTCGTAGTAGAATTTTGCTTTAACAAGACTGGCGTTTCGTAACACTTTAACGCGGATAAATTGCGCTACAATATTATACAGCCCTTTTAACGAGATATGAGCCTTTAATAATGATTCGATAATATTACGTAAGCTTTGTGGATGATTCTTATGTAAGTAAGGTATATAATATATAATTTAGATTGAGTTAAAGTAATTATCAGCCAGTCAACGGCAAACTGCAATAACTCGAGCGCGAACTGCAACTCTCTTCATCATCCATCGTCCATAGTTCATTCTTGGCCGCGAAGTGATAAATCATCTCGGCACCGCCCTTGCGTGATCAAGCTTGGGCATCTCCCCTTCCCCTTCTCTTCCCTCCGACTGCTAGTGTTACTTGGCTATCATTTATGCAATATTAAAATCTCTGCATATTATGTGCCTAACGTCAGGTGTCATAAAAATAAAAATGCTAAAATGCTTAGATTATGAGTGGCATAAAAGATGATTATCTTGAAAAAAAAAAAATAAAAATAAATAAAACTGCCAAGCGCTTTCTCAAACTAGACAAATATTAAAAGCCGGATATTATGAAGCTCACACAGTTATTTTTTATTCACCAACTTTTTGTCGGGTATTTGTGTGTGTTGCAGTTGCCGTATCGTTATTGCTTGTTGGTAGTGGAGTGGTGATAGGACTGATGATCTGCCGGAGGCGGCCTAATCCACCGGAGCCGGAGAGCCTCGACGATTTCACAACCCCGACCTACATCTCGGCCCAACGAGTCGAGCCAAGGATCCGATACGCCAGCGACAGGCGACGATCGCAACGTACCAGCCTCTACATGGAGGAAAATCGAAACGGTAGGTGTACAAACGTGCATGCGTTAGCGCAATTAATGACGCGAAATATTTTACTCTCTGCGCAAATATTCGCATGTACATTTGAAAATTCAACTTGTTACAGAGAAAATGTAATTTAACACGTTTCGTTATTGATGTAATTTGCATTAATAATAATATATGCTAAAATTAATATCAAATGTAATTAACAACTTCATTCAAGTAAACGTGAATGTTAAAGCGGTAATGATTATTAAATTAAACAAAACATGATAAAGGTCAATGTTGATTGATTACCATTTGAATTTTCATTTGTTGTGAATTGAAAACATTGAAAGTAATGAAGACACATACATTGAAAAACAACAAATTATTTATTTAATAAAATGCATATATGGGCCTTCGATAATGTCGACGAGTAGGTATATTGAGAGAGATGCATAAATATCGAAATTTGCCTTCCTCCCCACCTTACTTTCGACGAGTAGATATGCTGCTTTGATACACGCTGCTCGAGACAACTTGACTTGAGTAGATTTGATTTTACTTCTCGCTCTTTCGAACCCTCTCGAATGTTCGTTTTTCGTATTAACATGATGATAACGAAATGACAGGCAGTATCAAAACTCAGATGATGAAAACTAAACTAAACTTTGCAGTTTGAATGGTTAATGATATTCACAATGATGATAACGATAATATGTTATAAGACGAATAATCAGCAGATAATTATGAAGTCAATCAATTATTCATCGTTTTTTATTTTACAATTAAAATTATAAATAAAGTTAAATTGAATAATATTATCAAGTTTTTTTTTTTAAACTTTTAAATGAGAAGTTATAAAATAATTTGTTATCTCATTCATTAGTTTTCTACAGAAATCTCTTTATACGTTTCAAAAGCACGTTTTAATAAACGCATAATTCATAAAATGTTTAAAATATACAAAATTTTATTGAAAAATTTTTTTAGATTATTTATCTTAATAAATAAAATTATAAAATTTATTAAGAAATTTTTTATCTTTTGCCAATACTTTTCATACTTACTTTTATTTTACAAAAATACGTTTTCATTCATAGAAGTATTTAAAATATGCGTAAAGTTACGCCGTAGAAAATACAATTGGCAATCATGAATCTATCTATAACAGGGTTATCAGCAGGGAATTAATATCAGCAGATCATGCAGTGGTGTAATAGTTATCACGACTGTTCGACAGATAAGAGAATGTTGGTTTAAGCCTGATTTGAATAAATTTAATAATATGTATGACTTTTCCCAATAATTTTGTTTCTTTTGAAATTGACTACAATACTATGAAAAAAAAAATGTACGACATAGTTTTATCAACATTAGACTTGCTAATGAGATTTGTTCAACTGCACGAGATAGCAGACAGTAGATTGTATATAAACGTAAGATTATGAAGCAGAAATCAGCTCGTGCAGTAAAAATTCAAAATTTTAAAATTTCCAAAACAAAAAACAAAAAAGTATGTCTTTAAAAAAAGTTTTTCTTGGTAGTTGTCTGCTTCTAATAATCGCAGTTTCAAATATAAAATCAGGTATAATATTATTTTTATTTTTCTCGTATGTTATATTTCTTATAATAAATATTTATAATTTAAAAAGGACATGCAATTCCAAACGACGAAAATTTGCAAACGCTTAATGAATTACGTCAAGGTTCACAAGAACTACAAAGTCTTTTAGGTGATACAGAAAAACGACGTATTCAAGAAACACAAAAACTTGAGATGTTATTAAATAAACTTAATTTATATAGTCAATATGAACGTAATGAAAAAGAACTACCCGCGCAAAATCAAGCTGCACAAAATTTACGTGTAAGGGAACAACAAACCCTTGTACAACTTGAGCTTAATGTTCGCGAACAAATCGAACGTTTACTTGGACGACATGCATCGAAACAACCTCTAAATAAAGATCATACAGATGAAGTTCGTAAACTAAATCATGCTACGAAAGAATTAGAAATACACGTAAAAAAGATATATAGCAGACGTTTACATGAAAAACAATCGGCAAGTTCTCCAGAAAAAAAGCTTATGTTACAAGAACAACTTGGCATATCGAATCTTGTAGAGAAATTAAATAGTCACATACAATATGAACAGCAGCAACGTGCGCAAGAACAACCTACAGAAAATATTGTTATTAAAGATCGACGTGCTAAAGAGCAGTATGCTCATGATCAATTGGTTAAAAAAGTGCAGGAACTATCGCAACGTTTACTACAGGATAATCAACAGAGTCCACTTACAAGTGACGAACGTTTTCAGATGAAGCGTGAACTCAATTTATATTGGAACAAATTAGAAGAGCTTTCGGGAAATATTAAGAAACGACGTAACCAAGAACGACTTATAATAGAGCGACAACAACTCAATGCAATCAAGGAAAGGGTCAAACAATACATAGACAATGAACTAAACCAAATAGCATTTGAACTTCCACCAAAAAATCAAGCTGCAATTGATTTTCGAGCAAAAGAGAAACTTTTTGAAAAAGTTCTTTTACAAAAAATACATGACAGTATATTACGTCTACAAGAACGACTTACGCGAAATGAAATTATAAATCAAGAGTATCAACAAGAAATGTATAAACTTAATCGATATTGTGAAGACTTGCAAAAATTAAAGGAAAGTATTGAAAGAAGACGTTTACAAGAGAGGCAAACACAAAATAATTATCCTCTACAAGGACCACCTCAATATCATCAAACAACTCAACAAACGCAGTATAAAGGCGAAACTTCAAAAAATATCGGAGGAGGTAATGTTCCACAACAAGCAAGTAGTGGGGCAGCTGGATTTTCTGGTCATATTCCACAGCAGATAGGAAGTAGTGGGGGAGGTGGATTTTCTGGTAATGTTCCACAGCAAGCAAATAGTGGTGCAGGTGGATTTTCTAGTTATGTCCCGCAGCCAGTAAGTAGTGTAGGAGGAGGATTTTCTAGTTATGCTCCACAGCCGGGAAGTAGTGGGGTAGGTGGATTTTCTGGTCATGTTCCACAGCTAGGAAGTAGTGGGGTAGGTGGTCGTGGAAATGGAAATAGATTTGGTTGAAGGTAACTAGTAAAAATATTAATCATGTTTCGATTAAATTAATGTACAAAAGAAAATATTATCAATTTTACAACTAAGATTTCATTCATTAATATTTATTGAACTTAAATTATTGTAACATAATCTGACAAGTAAAATAATATTTGTTATTTAATGCTAAATAAATTATAAACGGAAAATAAATATAGTGTAAAATTGTGTTAAAAATTAATTTGTTTTCGTTAACCAAACCTTATTTTAATGAACTATAATCAATGACAATACCGAGACAAATTATCTTATTAAGTTAGCTTTACTGTTCCATATTATATAACCTCAAGAAATTTTCAGCATCAGATTTCGTCAGTCGAGCAACCAAGTAAGCAAGCCTTATTCCGTTGATATAAGTTATACTCGTGCAGGTTTTCTCTTTTACCTTTGAACAGACTGTACCCACTCGTAGTATATATTTAAAAACCATGAATTATGCATTTTAAGTTAACACAGGTTACCTCGCGAAATCGAAAACCGTCTGCAAGCATGTCTGCAGCTTCAAAGCAAACAGGCAAGGGCAGAAAACGAGTAGAGCTCCAAGTACATACCGGAAAAGGATGCAATTTTCGTGCACCGTTCCACGCGGAATCCTCGCGATCAAAAATTTAAAAAGCCGTCCTGCGGCTGATGCACACACACACGCTCTATATACTTCCGTCCAACAGCCCAATGCGGTTCATGTCTGTCGGCACGATGTGAAGCTTCGCGTTGAATCTTTTAGGTGAATTAATCGTTAGTTCGCGGTTGCGCTTGATTTGCTGGAAGAAAAATTAAAGCGCAGAGCTTCAACACCTTCCGTGACTGCTGGGTCATTAGTCTTAAAAGGAGAAGAAGAGTTCGCTAACGCCTTTAAAAATGTCTAGCTAAGCTGAGCTCGCGGTCAGTGGCTTACTTTCGTGCAAGCTGGATTTTTAGTGACAGGTAGATTGTGACTGAGGGAAAACTATATTACTATACTGCAACCAAGAGAGTTGAAGTCACGAATATTGCAAGGTCTTAGGCAAGACGATAGATATCATAGTGACAGGAGAAAAATTTCGACTTAAAAATTTTTATATCGTTCAAGTAAAAATTATTGTCAAATTTAAAAGAATAAGAATATCTTATTGTAAAATTAAAAACCTTTTTTCATATACTAAATCGTTAAATTCCTTTTATGCTGAAACCAAAATATGTTTTACTTTATTTTTTACAACAAATATTTGTTGCATACATAAATACTAAAGTGTCAACTATAGTTACTGTACATTAAAAGTTTAAACAGTAAAGTTTAAAGTAATTACTGTTCTAATCTAATCAACTGCGTATATTACAAA
>JAPYZE010001965.1:22500-40402 GCA_030522805.1 Leptomastidea abnormis
GAGTTAGCATAAGCTTGAAATTACTGAGAAATTGAATGAACAAATTAATTAATTCGGTAAGATGCGCGTAAAGAGGCAAGTACTCGAAAGTGGGGGGGGGGGGAGGAAGAGTATAAAAGAACGAGTTGCAAGAGAGTTGGAGTTGAAGAGACGCGAGAAATCTTTGGCGCATCATAAGAAGAAGAAGACGAAGCAAGCCTTTTCCTCCCCCCCCCCCACCTCCCTTAACATCCCCACCAATCTTTCATTCGTTCTCTTTCGCGCTCGCTCAACACAGTATATAGACGCTTGCGCTCACAGAGGCATAACTCGCGCCTTACGCAAGCGGCGGCAAGCGTAACGCGCCCGACTCGAGGATTTAATTTTCGCCGCGAGATTCAAATTATTTACGAGCGCTAGCAACTCTTCTTCCTTCCTCTCTTCTTCTCCTCCTCCTCCTCCTACTTCTCTTTCTTTTACCTAGCAACCTCCTTCTCGGTTGCTTTTGCTGTTACTGCTGCTACTGCTGCTACTGCTGCTGCGGCGTGCGCACGCTATGAAATATGGGAAAAATCAATAGCCCAGCAGCAGTAGCAGTAGTAGCACTCCCGACTGTCGTCTTTCTCCTCCTCCTTCTCTTCTCCAACGCCCACCTGCCATCCATCTCTTTCGCGTTATTTCGCTCTCTCTTTTTCTCTTTTCCCTCTCCCATTACCCAACACCGCGATTTTTGTTATACCAGCCACGCGCTGGAAAAGCTCTGTGCTTTCGAGGCTCTTAAAGCGCGGCCGAGAGAAACGGCGTCAGCCAGAAAGAGGGAGAGAGAGTCTGGACGCGTATATACATATATACAGCTGGAATATGCGGCAAGGATATCAAAGAGGTGGTGGAGGAGGAAAAGGAAGAGGCACGTGCAACCACGAGGGAGAGAGAAGCCAATAAATCTGATTCACGAGAGTCGCTACTATATGGGCTAAGGCAGAAATTGATTCGTTCGGTTGGCGTTGCACACAGTACCTACTCTCTACATACCGATATTCCTCGCGTGGCACGTTGTAGGCGATAAGAGAGAAAAAGAGGGGGGGGGGAGGCAGAGTGGATTGGAGGGAAGAGGAAGGACGAAAATGGAGGTTGAAACGCACGTGAGAACAGCGGTTTCAGGCCGGTAGGAATTGCATGTTTATACATGCAGGTCTGTCGGCCGGAAAGGCGAGTAGCATTATGGGTCACAGAACGCGCGTGTGTGTACCACCTACCTACGTCGTATATGCGCGGATACGGCGGAAAACGCTTATGCTTGCGTTGCAAGTCTTCTCGTAACTCGCCTCTTTCTCTCTCTCTCTCTCTCTCTCTCTCTCTCTCTAGTGGGTGTGTATAATGTAGTTATATACCTATATGTATACGTGTATAGGTGTACTATAATTTGGTGTCCATCCGTTTGGTCTCTGGCCCCGCGAGAACTAGACTTCCACTAATGGTATACGCCCGCGCTTTGCTCGCATCGTGTGTCGTCGTCGTCGTCGTCGTAGTATATGTGTATATGCACAGCGTTGAGACAATCCACCCGCGAACCCCGGGGAAATAAACCGACGTATATTGCGTCTGTTACGGCAAACCGAAAATGAATGATGCTGCTATAATATGTGTTTCAGTCTGTGTGTACATATAGACTTTTGATGTGTGCGTGCGCGATATTACGGTAATATCACATTTGTGGCTTTTCTGTTTATTTTTTTTTTTTTTTCTTTAGGTACCAACCAAAGCTGTTTACCCATGGCGTGAATTGAAATTGGTTATATTTGCGATAGGGCTTTGTCATCGTTAAATGCACAAACTAAACGGCCAACTATCAAATGCGATTTGCTGGATATATACTCTGCTGCAACCGATCGCTTACCTATCATTATTTTACGACTTCTTTATTCCCCCCTTTTTTTTTACTAGGGTTGTAAAAAAAAAAGTATGGTTGTGGATCAGAGATCGATAAACGCTTATCGCTTGAGCTTTGATTTATCGTTTTTATTTTAAAAATCTTTCAAAATCACAGAGTTGTTGAAAAATTTTTCATTTCATAAATTTATTGACTGACTAAGCAAAAATTTTAATAATTTTTCAAGCTTTTATTCAATTCAATAAAAATATAATGTATGGTATAAAAATTTGCATTGTCACTATTGTATTTAATTTCATTTGATTCGATGTATATGAAAAAAAAAAAATTGTAAAACAATATTTGGTACCACTAAGCCATTAAAGCTTGGTAATTCAATACAAGAACCCATCTCCTTTCTCCAAATGAAGGAAATACGAATCCAACACGACAGTGCTATCATTGATGCCAGGAAAATTAGTTAAGCAAAGGGCAAAACATACACACGTGATCGCATTAGTCTGTTTGAGTACACGTCGACACGTACCCCCCTTCATACCCCCTCTCAAACCCGTTTCCGTTGATATTGAACGAACGTGCGTAAACACAAACTGACACTACTCTCGTGGGGAGAAGCTTCATGCCTATGCGTGTATCAATAATACTTGATAAAAAAAACGTAAATAAATAAAAAATGTGATATCGATTGTTATATATATCGAACGTGCCTATAGAGAACTAGGCGAGTGTTTCAGTTAAATAGTCCAACGTGCACGTATGAAGGTGGTGTTTGATAAGCGTACATATTTATGGCTATAATATCGATCTGAAAAACGTATCGTTTGCATAAAGTAGATATTATTTGATTGCGAATAAAATTAATTTTTTTGTTAAATACTTCAATTTTAATTTAACGACTAAAATATAACTAGTTTGGTTGAAATAAATTTTTTTTAATGTTTGATGGAATTTAATTTTGTTATGCTTTTTTTAATATGATAAAAAATAAAGTTATATTGCAAATGAACACTATTGGAAAATGCTGTTTTAAATAACAAAATTCTGTTTGAAACAAACTTACATTCGCCATTTGCAGGTTCTGATGTTTACACTGAAATATAGCATATGAGAAAAATAACATTTCAGTATTATTAAACTCTGCGTCAACAAACTGCGACAGTATATAACATGTATCTCATTTGAGTGATTGGTTTTTCATTAATTTATAAAATTCTACTTTAAGCAAACAATTTTTCTTCCAAATAAAAAGTTTTCCCTTAAAAAAAAAAAAATAAGAAAAAATAATGTCACTGCTATATGAATATTTGAATTGAAAATACAAGATTGATTATTTTGAAATAGCGTGCTTTCATCAATTGACCAGTTTCATAAAAAAATTATACGGCTACCAAGAAAAAGAATATTTAAAAAAAAAGCTTTTACATAAATCGATATACCTTATGCGCATCTACGCAAATTTTCCCGTTTATAAAATTTCATATATTCCGCCGCTTAATTTTTTTTCATATTTCGCATAAAATTATTTCTGTAAAGTCTCGTTCATATGAAATATTGCAAAATGAACAGCCATCTTTTTTATCAAGCATATTACAAAATAAAGATTTGAATTAATTCAATAATACAGTTGCTTTTTTCATATTTTCGACACTTACTCAATTCAAAGTACAAATTAGAATTATTAACTACGATAAATAAAAAAAATAATATTATACATCAACAACAAGATATAAATTTATTTTATTCTACAACCTTTATACCACTTGAAAAAATACAAGTATTTCGGTTTTGTGAAACAAGTTGATATAGTTCGGTGCTGGAAATCGAACCCACGATCTTAAGATCGTAGAGCAAATGCCCAATCACTCAGCTATGACAAATCTCTATAATCAAATACGTTTTCTTCATACATTTGGTATTCCCCCGAATCGTTTGACAATAATATCATCTATGAGATTCTCAGGTCTGACCACATCACGATATTTTCTACTAGTTATCATATGACGTTATTTAAACACACAAGTGGAAGACGTATACGAATACATTAAAAACGCCAAAGATCACATTCAGTGAAAGCCTCATATTAAACAATATCTGCATAACTACACTAATGCTGTGCATGCGATAGAAATCTCGACATAACAACACGACTTACAAGAATCTCAAATTTCAACTGCATAATAGGATGTGTTTATATGTGTTTATATATGCATGCACTTTACCAAGATACACTTGGGTGTTTATTTTGTTATGAACACACAAACGTCTAAGGTAAGAGCACTGACGTTTACGCTTATTAAGTGCACGCACGTATCATATATATCGACTTGCAGCTTCTTAGAAAAGCTAAGTCTATTAATGTGGTACAATCTTAGTTCTCGTATTATATAGCTAAGTTAATGCTTACGTAATAAGGGCTTGCGTGAGCTTTGCGTATGATGTTATATAAAGGATGGTGGTACTTGTCAATATATTCTAAGACTTGTTTGACTAATCTGTTATTTTTAATGATTATTCGTTAACATGACGCATTTATTGAAATACTAATGTTAAAAGCTTTTAATAATAAGTAAAAAAAAACTGTTTTACTTTTATTTTTTAATCTTTCGATTAAAGCTAAATTTTTAACTTATATGCAAGTTATAAAATAAAATTCATGCGATTCGAACGAAAATACTCGAAATTTTCAAAATGCACATTTACTATAATGCTGTACCGCATTAAAATTTTATTGCGCATGTAAAATTTGTAGAAATTTTGAAATAAATTCTGATTAATTTTGCACTAGTCTATAGTTATTTAAAAAAACAAATATATGTAATATCGCAGTGAAACCTCATAATTTAATTAATATTTTAAATGATTCAACCATAAACTACATACATCGATAAAAAGAATTTTCAAACAAGTCCCTATATCTCTATATCGTTAAAAATGCTCGTTTAATATTTAACGATAAAAAAAAAGTAAATAAGTCTACGGTATTACCAATGCATTCTTAAAATAACGAATTCAATGCCGCAGGCGCGTAACAAAAGAAGAATAAGAAGAAGAGGAGGAGGAGGAGGAGGAGGAGAAAAAAAAATATATATGCAGAGTAAGAGAAGCGTACTGATAGATCAGCTTGTATTCAAGCAAACCATATTATACTCTCCGACAGGCATACACATTACGTTGAGTGAACAGGTATATATACGGAAAGAGAGAGAGAAAGAGAAGGAAGAATCGGGAGAGAAATAAAGAGAGAGAAATGGAGCGCGTAGCCGAGGGTGGGAAAGAGAAAGAAAGAGAGCAAGTGGCAGCAGTAGTGGTAGGAGTATCAGGGAAAGCCCGAGCATCGCCGAAGGCCTCCGAGGCGCTTGAGAGCAAGCGCGCTGGCTGTGGATAGGGCGCAAAGAGCGGGAGAGAGAGAAAGCCAAGACCCTCCGCGTTGAGGGAGCACGGGTCCAGCTCGACGCGTCGCTCAGTGCCATCGCGTATTTTGACGCGCGCGGTGCCCGACTAACCCCCGACCGCAGATCCAGCTGCCTTTCGAGAGGGGCTGAAATAGCATTACGAGATACCACTTGGGGCTCGTGTACCTTTAACTCCTCCTCCTTCTCCTCCTTCCCACTATTCCCCTTTCTTTCCTCTTGCCATCATCTCTTCCAATGTAATTCACGTGTGTGAATCCCATGTGCGCGGGTGGGACTCGGATTGTTTAACTAAATTTTACTGGCACAAGTATATAATGTGTCGAGGTTTAAAGACGATACTGGAGTGGGCTAGATTCTTAGCGAGTAGATTTAACTAGTTACGTTTTGTGTGTGTGAGTGTCGGACTTGACGCTGATCCTCGCTACTTGAATTACTGTTTTTGACAAGACTGTTTTGGATGTTGATGTTAGTTTACTATGCAATAGATGATTTACACAATTGTTTGGAGATTTAGCAAAAGTTATTTGGATTTGTTATGCAGTGTTGGAATATTTGGAAATTGTATATGAATATGTTGCTTACTAAGTAAGATTTATTTTTTATTTATTTCAATTGTTTTTTGTTATTTTAATTTTATGATGGTATTTTTTTTGAAATGTGTATAAATTTTTGTTTATTACGAATATTATTAATAACTGAATTTTATTAAGATTCTGTAATTTGTACGGTTTTTCAAATTATAAGAAGATATTTATTTACAAAACAAATAGGCTTGTTCGACTCAATATATTTATACATATTTTCTTTTATAACGAATTAAACATAAATAATTAATGAAATTTTATTTAAATTTAATGCTCTTTTTGTTAATCACACAAGCAATTATTTTTAATTCTTCATAATAAAAATTATGAATTAAATACTTAAAACTTCAAGAGAATGTAGGTAATTAAAAGTGTTGAGTGGTTTATAAGAAGTTGGCATCACTGTACGTGACAGTTAAAAATTATATGAATTATATGAATGTACTGAAAATTCAAGTTCTTGTAAAAAAATGAGACTTTTTTACGCACAAATAATTTCTGTACCGTATTATATTTTTTCAAAAAAATTTTCTAGTGTATAAATTTTTAATGAAATGCAAACATAAGGAACAACTCTTATAACACACTCAACTTATAAATTAAAATTTTTAAATGATGAAAATTTTTTAAGATATTGAGTAAATAGCAAATTATAAAATTGTACTTAAAAAAAAAATAAAATAACAAGTATTCAGGGAAACGCTTTTGGAAATAAATTATTCTCATAAAGAGTTTAAAGTCATTTTTCAACTTAATATTAAACACGAATTTTTCCAATAACTGCACTGGAAGTTAAATAGATTTATTTATTCAATCCAACAATATTTCATAATTAAATAAGTTTTTTAATTGAATAACATGTTAACTAGAAAACAAACACCCTTATATTAAAATGTGTTAAATATTCGATTCACGTTGAATAATAGATTGATTTTATTCATTCCGAGTCAATAATAAAGTTTAGTCCTTACTATACGTCAAACTTTTCAAAATTTCGCACTATTCTTTTACTAAAATATGTATTCTGTCACAAAAAATTCAAAAAGACTCTTGATTAAAAATTTTATTCTTGTTCGTTTTAGTGACAAATATAATCAGAAAAAAAAATGAAAAAATTTTATCTTATAAATGAGAGAAGCCATTCAAATGAGACAGGCATTTCTATCGACTAGATAAAAAGGAACTTTTACTAAAGCTAACAAAAGGATTTACTTTTCAACGTAGCATACATGAAATATTAGTGTCACGTAAAAAAAATATTTTAGTAATTATTATATACTTTTATGCTTTTAGCTTTGGCATCATACATAGTTAATATTAAAAATATAAATATAAAATAAACGCAAGCTTAAAACGCTCTTAAATATTTAGATGAAAATAAATATAAAATTTCTGTAATTAATTTATAAGTCACACCAGATTCATTTATTGATTTTTACAAGTATATTCAATATAATTTTTAAGCTAAAAAGTTAAATTACTAATTCAAAACCATTATTTATACTTTCCCAACATTGTTACTCAACACCCGATCAAGTCTCAATAAATTATATAAGAAACACAATGATTGTAATTTTTAAAAACAAAAACTAAAATTAAAAACTTACAGCTAAATTGACAAATAAAAAATGACTTTCAATTTAAATCATCGTTTTTTAGAATAACCTACACCTTCAGAATAACAAATACGCGAGTGTGCAAAGACTAATAAGGGATCGTCTATACCTTGAGGGTATGCCACCACTTTGAGCAAAGAGAATAGAGAGCAAGGTAAAGGAAAAACGATCGGCAGCGTCAAGACTAATGCTTAGCCAAGCGGGGGCACACGTGTGAGCGCAGTCGATAGCCCGGGGAAAGCGCCGAGAGGAAGGTATATAAATAGAGAGAAAAGGGCCGAGAGAGAGAGAGAAAGAGAGAAAGCTAGCGCGCATATGTGTCTTCGTACCAACGTACGTTATCCGGCCCTCGATTACATCAATTTTCAGGCTATCCTCTGCGCGCGCGCGCTCTGCTCGGCTCCTTTATGCTCTTAAACACTGTCGGCTGGCCAAGTCGTCGTCTATGGGAGAGGAGGGAGTAACTTTGCTCGTTTTCTATAGCTCTATCTCTTGCCTTACGCTGCTGGAGCTTCTCTCTATCGCTATCGATAGATAAAACGGAACCTTTCTTCCCTGCTATTTCTTCCTCCTCCTCCTCCTCCTTCTTGCCCCTCTCATTTTGAACCTTATCCTCTTACGTTCATTCTATGTCGGAGTTCGAAGTGGAATTCACGATCGCCGGCTTTTGCCCGGCAATAGGATTCGTAGAAGGGGTAAGGGACGTGTGGGAGGAGGGTACCTTGGCCGACTGAGACCAAGTGAGTTGAAGCTTGAATGCTGAGCTTCGGTCTGCTACTGTTACATATTTTTTATTCTTTCTTTTTATTTCGATGGAATAAAAGAATATTGTTGGTTGATAAGGAATTTAGGTAATTTTAAAATGGTTATACATGGCTATTTTTGTAGATCATATTTTTTTATGAAAATTTCGTTCCAGGAAATAATTGCGTTTCTTTGAAATTTTATTCGTATAATTTGGCTTTAGATTTCAATCAAATTAAAGAGGGAAACTATGTCAAAGTGCCTGATATAGCTTACAATACTATTCGAAATAAATTTGTAATTCCTGGAATTATGTAGCAGTGGCAAAAGAAATAAAATAAACACTAAAATATATGTAATTTTTAATAAAAATTAATAAAAAAAATTGTATGTTGAAACCATTGATTTATTTAAAACAAATTATAATAAATTTTATATATTTAGCACAAAGTAAACAAATTGAAAGTATGTTTCGCAAAATACGAAAAATTTAATTTTAAAACTAACAAAAATTTATAATTTAGTACTTCAGATCTAAACTCATTAACCATGCACTTTAGTTAATTCTATTAAAATTTTAAATGAAACCCTTTTCATGAGTATCTAAAAAAAAAAGTTAATAACGAAAAGCAAAGCTTATTTTTTTTTTTTGCAACTACGATTTACAAACAATTCGTCACGAATAAAAAAAAAAATATTAAACACACTTAATTAAATTCCAAAAAAGACCCGAAGCCAAAAATACATCGTACTAATCAATGACAGCCAGTTAAACGGAGCGTCTATTTCGCTGACTATGTACAAGTCCTCTCTCACTCTCTCCTTCCCCCCACCCTTTCTCAGCCCACCCACGTGATTCCCTTCGCTAAAAGGTCCAACTTTCCAGGTCGTTTCATTACAATCTTTGTGTGACGCGGCGGGAGCGCAACGCTCGTTACGTATGGATTAAAACCCTCTGGGAGAGTTAATTGGTAGGCAAGTGTACGCGAGGCCAGTTCGTGAAAATGGTTCTACTTCTTCCATTTTCCGTACCACGTTCGCAAGCGTACGCGCACGCGAGCGCGACTACTCTCTCATTTACCATTCGTTCTCTTTGTTTTTCGAGCTAACCTGGCTAACCCCACCCACTCATCAGCCTTACCCTCTTTTATCCTCCTTTTGCAAAATAAAGAAAGAGAGAAAGTCGGTGACGTTCGTTACCGAATGAATTACGGGGCAAGTTACGGCTGCTTGCTGCTGGCCGACTTTGGAAAAGAATTAACCAGCTTGGGCTTGCTTGCATATACGCTACAATGAGAGTCTACTATTTCCAGGAAAGACGATATTAGGGCTAAATTGTGACTTTATGCAATCAGCTATAATCCAACTTTTCTTTCTTCATTTGCCCTGCTTTTTTTCTGCCGCAAGTGTCTAGAACGTAAAAAGAGAGGGACAAGGAGAGAAAAAGAAAAAAAGAGAGAGAAAAAAAGAGCGTTAATAGAGTGGCTGAGAGAGGCTGAGAATGAAATGCGGCCTCTATGACTCCCCCCCCCACCCCTTTCCTCCACAATGATGTAAAGTTGTAATAAAATCGTACTTCCACCAACCGTAACTCGTCTCTCTCTCTCTCTCTCTCTCTTCTCTATCTATCTCTCTCTCTCTCTCTCTCTCTCTTCCTTCTTATTTCCTCTTTGTTTAAGTATGTGTCCTCTTTTCTTACCGTGGCGAGTGACATCTTAATTACATGTCTCGCAAAAGTCTCGAACAATTCACGTCTGCTTCTCCCTTTTTTTTATTATTTGCGTTATATTCCGTGCACTCTTCTGCTTATTAGGGACAAATGTTAAAATTAAAGAGAAAAAGAAAAGAGAGAGAAAGAGAGAGAGACAGAGAGAGAGAAAAAAATGTAGGTAGCAAGAAAAATGAGAAGTGCAAATATAATGAAAACGACTACACGAAAGGGGCTGTTTCATTGTTATAATATGCAAAACATATTGTCCACTTGTGATTAAAAAAAAAAAAAAAAAACAAAAAAAATTATTTTAATGTTCTGAAATGTATATCGTATAATTAAGAATTTAATTTATTAATTATTTAAATAAATAAACTTGTAACAGTAGATTATAACAAAGTAAATAAAAAAAAAACTATATTTACGTAGGTCAAGTAGTATAAGCCGAGTTTGGTCAGCCGTAAACATAAAAAGCTTTTCCTTCGCGAGAAAGAAAAATATTTTTTCGACACTTGGCACGTACGATAATGCATTTCAAACATATCTCCCTTCTCTTCTTCTTTCTCATACACACACACGCACACATATATTTTTCAGCCACTCACAATTCAAGATTTAACCGACAGGTTTACCTCTAACATCCGTTACTCTGATAAAAAAATAAAAAATAAAAAATCAAAAAAAAAAATATACAGAAAGCCGCGACTGAAAACTTTGCAGGGATCGTAAATATCGAGAAACGAACGTCGTACCGGCAAATTTTTATCATCCACCTCTCGGAATCTCTGCCACCCGAGTTTCTATATACGTTCATCCCAACGGTCCATGCACCGGGGTTAGTTCTCCCGCTATACCAATCGAATCCGAGCGCGTGCACGTCCAGAGGCAATCGCATGACGCCCGTCACGGACTATCCCACTTTTACCACTGGGATTCCTTCGATTTCCAAGCAGCGCGTCAGACTACGGAAACGAACAAAGATCGGGACGCCCTCGCATTCGTAATAAACTCGATTCTCAACCACCTTCCTTTCTCCCTTCTTCTTCTCGCTTTTCCAGGATCTACTCTCGCTGTAATTCGATTCGCGCGTTCGATTGCTCAAACCGCGTTATCCGCGTTAAATCTTCACTCTGCTACGATGGTAACAGCAACGACGACGACGAGGAGGACTAGAACTTCCTGAGAATCCAATCATGTCTATACTTTAGAGCAAAACCATTGACGCTTTTATATATCACTTCCCCCGCTTGCTTCCTCCTGCGATGTACAGACAGTACTATAGGTAATGGCCGATGGCGACGCTTGACTCGTGCCAGCAGAAAATTGTCTCGTTCTTTTTCTCTCCCCTTTACTTCTCTGCTTGCCCCGCTGGGCGAAAAAGTCTGTCTCGAGGGCGTACGTGTATAACTGCCGCTCTCGAGATATGTAAGTTAATTTTTTTCGCGCTAACCCAAGGGATAGAATTGTCGGCGTAAAAGCTGTCTTTTCTGGAATGTGAATTAGCGAAGGATTGAAAAAATGAAGTCTTTACTGGATTGTGTTAGCTGCTGCTGGCTTAGTTGAGAAATTCAAGATTTCATATTATTGGAAATGCAATTTTTATTTTATTATAAGTGACATGGCAATTGAGCGAGGAATAATCTTTACAATGTTAAATTTTGCTTTATTGTCTCTGTTAATTGCGAAAGGTGAATGTGAATTTTTTTTTCACTGAAAATAACGAGCCACCAATTATAAAATGACGAGTTTAGTAATGCGACTTGAAATTGCCATGACGGCACAGTGGTACAGTAAAGGTTTAATCGTTACTTTCATTCTTTTTTTTTTTGTTTTATCGAGTAAATGTGCAATAATTTTTATCACGCAATATTCAGGTACGCCATTAGATTTCAACCAACTGTACATTAAGTTTAATCAAATTTGATAAGAATAATTTTTTTACAATTTATCATAAAATTTAGTAACAACTTTGAAAATATTTATAATTTTAAATACTCTTAATTATATATTAACTTGGTAGGTTTTTAATTTGAATTACATTTTTAGTAAATGTTAAATAATTATTGAAATGTTGGAAACAAATTTTACATAAAACAAATAATACTCTTAAAAAAAATTGTTTGAAAGCAGAAATGCGTATTTTGGATTTTAAATAAGATATACTTAAAAAACAAACTCATAAATTATTACTTGCTTATAAGTGCTTATTTTTTCGTTTTGTAAATATTTTAATTTAACATTATTTTGGCATTAATTTTAAAATTAATATAAGTATGATTTTAAGTAAATATTTATTTTTGCATTATACTTTTTTAATAATCCAACTTTTTTGGTTAAGCTTACCTAACTTTGTTTAACTAAGTAAGCAAATATTCATTAAATTGTTATAATGTAAACTTTATTAAAATTTTATCTTTCAAATGTGATGTAAAATTTAATAAAAGTTTATGTGGTTTAGTGATAATGATGATGTATAACAGATGTTAGATTGCTACAAAAAAAGAAAATATGACAGTGGCCTATAATTTGTAGTTAATTCAATAGAAGAACATGATAATTAAAAGTTAGTGGTAAACTAAATAGGCCAACATGATATCGACCATCTTCATATTAATTTGTACGGAGCTGTTGACTATTGCCGATGGACAGCAAGGAATGCCGGATAGTTTGAAGAAGGAACTCATGCAAAAGACTGAAAAAGATAATACTAGTACGTATGAATATTTTATACTTTTTTTTTTAATTTACATTTAATATTTTTCTTATATTTAATACATTATTGATACCATGACATTTTTCACAACAATCAATTAATAAAAATAATTCATTTTATCAATAAATACAAAATATTCAGAAAATCATAAATTCATTAATCTTTATATTATTATTATTATTTTTATTTTTTTTAATTAATAAAATAATTGCCAGAAAATCTAATTGTCATATAAATATATAAGCGAGAGAGGATTTTATGCGAAAAGCACTTAATCACTCGGATAGCTGCAGTCGTGCAAATTAAAACAATATCCCCTCAAACGCGACTATAATATAATGAAAAACAGTAATTATAAGCATTATATACGCGAGGCCAAATATATGGTATTCACGAGTAGAGAGAGACAGAGAGCTATATATAGATATGTGTGTGTGTGTGTGCACACGCATCCCAGTTCACATACCCTCTCTCTCCTCTCTCTCTCTCTCTCTTTCGAGCATCGCATGTTTCATTTTACTAATGACATTGTTTCGGTTCACAGTTTTAAATCAGCTTAAATTTGTGTGTTACCTTTTCTCTCTCTCTCTCTCTCTCTCTCTCTCTCTGAATATCACGCATGCATAACGTTTCACAAACGTCACCAGGGAGTAACACGCAGTGAGGGAGTATAGTAGTAGTAGCAGTAGTAGTAGCAGCTAATGCAAATTATTCTTATCGTAAGCGCAAACGTCCCTTCCAACTTCGTTTTACCAACTTCATCTCTTCCCCAGTAACTGCGAGCATCAGAGAAACTTTGTCCTCTAGGACCACGTATCTGCCTGCAGCCCTTTTGTGGTCCAGCAAGGAAGAAGTAGAAAAAAAAAGGGTCACACGACAACTTCTCTCTTTCTACTTACCCTACCTACCTACCCTACCTATACCTACTACATCTTTGACGTACGGCCTTACTTTTAAATGGAAAGTGCAGCGGGTGTTCCATATCGAGCGGTCAAACCCCCCGAAGTGTATGTGTGTGTGTGTGTGTGTGTGCGTCGTTTCTCGTCTAGCGCAGACAAAGGATTTGGTGTTAAAAAAGTAGGTCATCGAAGGGTTTTATCAGTGATCTACGACGAGTTGAACCACCACCGCAGAGAAAGAGAGAGTCGTATATGTTGGGAAGGCGATATAAGTAGATTTTAATAGCTGAAATTTCGCTGTGCGCTTTAAACGAGAGCTATAGCAAAGATTCGAATTCTCGGAAAGCGAGTTAAGTTTAAAGGTTAAATAAATGGCAGTGCCGAATTTTCACCCATTATACGTCATTCCCTCTCAATCTATCTATTTATCTCTCTTTGTCTTTTCTTCTCTTCTCTCAAAGCTCAAAAGGTGATTTTGGCTTATTGCAGTCGCTTAACCGCTCTTATACCCATAGCGTATCCCAAACAAATCAAAGATCCAAAGAGAGAGAGAGAGAGAAAAGGGGGGATAAAGGATGAGAATAAGAGAAGCAGTGAAGAGGTCAACGTAAACTGAGAAGAGGAAGAGTCAAGGAGATAAGCAGAGAGACTCTTGAGATATACCTTGTGAGAGTAGAGTAGGTTAGGAGAAAGAAAAAGAATTCGAAAGGGAAGTTAAAGTACAGGAGAGGAGGGGAAGATAGAATAGGATAGGGATGAAGCCCTTATCAGAGCGGTTAGACACTCGAAAAGCAGAGAGGGAGGTGAGGTACCACACAATGGCTTCTCTCTCTCTCTCTCTCTCTCCATCGAGAGTCCGCGAAACCTTGCGCGCGCGCGCGGCAGCGCAAACTTTCCAGAGCATACAGGCTAATGGTCCTGGTTGTATATAGTTGTAGTAGTTTCGGATTTGAGCTGCTCTCTCTTGGTCTTGCCTCCATTCTCCCCGCACCGTCTATCCGTTCCAGCCGTCAGCAAGCGCCGGAGAAAACGAAAAGAGGATATTCTCTGCGGCATGGTGTGCTGCTACTGCTGCTGCTTCTCCTCTTGAGCTCTCTCGACCTGTAAATCGCTTTAGCAGCCAACTATATCAGGTTAACGATATAACCTCGTTGTTAAAGTGAAAGGGAGATGGGTTTAGATGAGAGCAAGAGAAAGAGAGAGAGAGAGAGAGAGCAAGAATAAGTCACGTTAGGTCTTCTCTCACTCTCTTCGCTCTGATCCGAAACTGCTACGGAGAGGAGTATAGCTGCTACGGCGGAGTTGGCGTGCGAGAGCTACCTACGTGGCGTTCCGAAAGAGAGAGAGAGAGAGAGAGAGAGAGAGAGAATGAGATAGAGAACCACCGCGAGAGTATACCTGGGATTAGACGATAACTTTGTTGGGCTCGATGGGATCGAGAATCAACATCGGACTTTATCTCTCTCTCTCTCTCTTGCTCTCTCTCTCTCTCTCTCTCTCTCTTGCTCTCTCTCTCTCTCTCTCTTTCTCTCTCTCTCTCTCTCTCTCTCTCTCTCTTTCTCTCTCTCTCTCTCTCTCTCTCTCTCTCTCTCTCTCCTCTCTCTCTCTCTCTCTCGCTCTCTCTCTCTCTCTCTCTCTCTCTCTCTCGGTCTTAACTTGCTTGTCTTTTGCTCTAATTTCGTGGCGAGAGTGAGAGAGAAACAGCACAACGTTAACCAACAAAAAGTTCAGTGGATAGAGAGAGAGAGAGAGAGAGAGAAAGATCATTTTTCCAGGTATACGCGCTGCGTGTGTCACATAATAGCTTTTCAGATGTTTCCTTAAGTATAACGTGATTTCTTGGATTTTACAACACTTTTTCTAGTAGAGAAATAAGCGAACGGTTTGTAGTAGTATTTTTTTCTCAAGAGAGTTAAATAAATAATTCTTTATACACATTCTACGGCATTTGAAGAGTATACTTAAAGGAATATATAATGAAAAATAAGCACAGACCTTATGCTTTCTTGAAATATTTTAAAAAGAATAAGCTGGAGCTTATTTTTTATTGACGAAAAAGGATACGAGTTTTTTATTCTTTATATCTGTTGCAATAACTTAATCAAGATATTATTTTTTTTAAAAAGCTCAAGCTTGAAGCTCTCCTATCTTTTTGATAAACTTATCGCTATACGATTTTTCCAACGCAATACGAATACAAGTTCTTCAATTACCAATTTCATATCCACCTGGAACTCTTCAACCTCTTCGATCGATTATGCTCTCAGCATAGGTATATCGCATATAGAAGGTATATATAAAAACCACGATAGGCTTCTTCTTATGCGAATCTCGCGTGTACTTTACGAAATGTATGACTCGAGCAGCTTTTTCTCATTTTTTTTTTCCTTCCACGTACATATATACATATACCATAAGCAAGCTCACACAAAATAAGGATATCGAATAGAAAAATCCTGCGTATAGGTACATATGTGTCTGTGTGTGTGTGTATGTGTATTCGTGGAAAGGCCGTGGTTTGGAAAATTCTACGCGTTGCGCATGGATTTCAAATAGCCCGCGTAGCCTCGTAAATTGTTACGTAAAAACGCTGCGCCTGCATCGAGCTTTTTCTTTTTCATTTCTTTTTTCTTCTTTTTAACCTTTTCCAGAGAGCCTGGGAACGTGGCCTTTTTTTTCTTTTTCTCTTGCATTATGGAAATAACGCGATTACGGATACGGGAAACGAGGTTGTTCGTACGTGGGCTCTGGGAAATATGTAAGGCACTTTCTCTCTCTCTCTCTCTCTCTCTCTCTCTCTTTTCTCTCTCGTGTTTTGCGCTGAACGAGCGTCTTTTTTATATAAGTACGCGTTAGGGGCGGTATATGTCCTTTTTCAAGTGCGAAATGAAATTTATAAAAATTTGAAATATGGAATTACGATGTGCGTTTTGGGTGCTGCCTTAAATTATTTGAATAAAATTACTATTTCATTATCAGTTTGCTGAATACTTTAATACTTAATTTTGAGGTAGAAAATTGAATTTTATCTTGAAAATACCGTAAAATTTGAATTTTATTAAATTTTTTTATCACATAAAAAAGTTAATAATTTAATGGAGATTGCATAACTACGCCTCTATTGATGTTTGTATAAGACTTAAGTCACTTATGATTGCTATAGCATATTTTACCAGTAGTACCTACCTACAATTTACAATTCTGACAAAATCATATTTGAGCTTTACGTAGGCCCCGTGGTGGTTACTTTGTAAGAAACTTGACTTTTGTAAAATTTACAAGCTTTTGAATACCATTATAACAATTCGACTTTTGAAGGCATTTATTTTTCTTTATATTTTGTAAAAAAAAAAAATGTACTTTATTCGGAAATGCAGACTGTTTGCAATACTTTTTAATGAATATTCAACAATGTAAATTCAAAAGCTTTTTACTTGATATTTCAAGCGATTTTAAAGTAACGGTATTGTACCGAACTTTTCATTTTTTAATAATGTTACAGCAAAATAACTAAAGAACCATAAAGCATAATGTAACTGACCCTTGTTAAAACGCAACTTTTATAAAAAAAAAAGTAAAAATAAAATCAACTATGAGGTTTTATTAGTAAAAATGTTGCTTGTTTATTCATCGAAAAAAACAAAACAAACGAAAACAAGCGCGAAAATTCGAGGAAATATGCGGAAATAATTTATCACGAACAAAAAATAATAAAAAAAATATGAATAAATAAATAAAACATTATTTTTCAAATAATGCATCGTTGCGTATCATATACATACGTATAGTATTCGATCAGAGCTTATTTCCAACTCTCTTTTCTATAATTTCATTGTGAAGCAAGCAAAAAATTTCCAATCACCCGTATACATACACACGTACACACACACATTACGCGACATAAATTTTTTAGCTCGACTCGCCGATCCTTTATTTACCGTATTTAACAAGCACCTCTATTATTCCCAAAGCAGCTAGTCTCGTCCGAAAAAAAAGGAAAAAAAAAATTGAAAGAAAAATAAAAAAAATAAAAAAAAAAGGGTCCGTTAATTGTCAACATACGCGGCTAATGAATTTTCAAATAGACCCATCGATACGGGCCACTTGTTCCTCCTACCATATCCCGCAGCAATTTTGCGCACCTTTCTCCCGCACCTTCTCCTCTTCCCTCCCTCTTAATTTTAACGCTGCGCATAGAGTAAAGCGAGCCTTCCGGCCGATAACAACAAATGAGTGTTTAAACGACGCGGATCGTTAACCCTATACGAAGCTTGGCAAAAAGCAAGCTCGCTCACTCGTTTGCGAGAGAGAGAGAGAGAGAGAGAGAGAGAGAGAGAGAGAGAGAGAGAGAG
>JAPYZE010001966.1:0-30461 GCA_030522805.1 Leptomastidea abnormis
ATATATATAATACTCTGTGTATAGGCTCCTTTTTCGTCTCGGTTCTTTCTTTCTCGAAACTTAGCAAATTAGGGACTCGTGTGTTGTCTCCGTATAGCGGCGTGCACTTCGCGTGTGTTCCTGCTTTTCAAAATCTTCTGTATATACAGACCTGGGAAAAATTGCTTCTCTTTGTTTTTTTTTATTTTTTATTTTTTTTTTTGAATGAAGTCATATATACCAAAACTTCTGCGAGATGTAACTAGAAAAAGACTATGCGTAGTTTGCTGTAATTTGGAGTCTATGTTTAAATCGCGAGTAAAGAAGCATTTGATTTCGTCATTGCGGATGAGTAAATTATAATTAACGTCAATTTCTGCGATGATTTCAGAGCCACCTTGGCAAGCTTATGTGGATCTCTCTCTCTCTCTCTTTTTAGCTGCAAAGTGTACTTTATAAACTCGGTAGTCACGGTAGTATAGTGTTATGTCACATAAATCTTTGTTGTAGCCTCTACACTACGAGGAAAGTAATTTACGCGTGGATTAAAAAAAAAATCACTTGCAAAATGATCGGTATAATATCACGACCCGGTGATACATCGTTCAAATCCAAAGAAAATGAAAAAAACATTAGAAGCGAAAGGGACGGGAGGAGAAAAAGTGGGATGCATTTAAGGCAAAAAGTCCGTTTCAAGTGCCGCATAAAAGTGCAATGTAAACGTGTTTTGTCGCACGCACCCAACCAGGCGCCTTTAAAAAATAAAAAGATCCACCGTTTTTATAAAAATGTACACACATATTGGCATGGGGGTCAATGCAACTTTTCTGCCTCACAAATTTCATCTCTTAAAATTTCATTTTTCAACGACTACGACGACTCTGCCGTCAAAGTCCAATTTTGAGGGGCCCTGACTTCTCAACGAGACAAAATTCAATTCCCGGCGCACGGGAATAAAAAAAAAAAAGGATGAGCGGTCTCTTCGCGTGCGACAGTCGCGAGCAAAGTGCAGAAAAAACGAACGCCGCCGAGCGGGTAGTCCTCCAGAGCAGCGTTGGCGGCGGTCCCTTTCTTCCATAAAACGCTGGACAGCGTGTATATAATATAACGCGTGTGTGGGTCCCACCCCGGTCCAGACTAATTCGACAAATTCGGCCAATTGCATAATTCCAAAAAGCGGAGTAGTTGAAGAGTCGTTGACCGGCTGCTGGCCAAAAGAACTTGATATAGGTATACATATATGTAGCTGTAGAGAGGGAAGAAGAGTCACTACGTCGCGATTTATGCATAGGCGATATCTTGAAAACAGCAGTAGCAGCAGACAGTGAGTTGAAGTGTAGTGGAGGAGGGAATAATATGAGGAAGCAGGGGGTGAGGGGGGGGGCTGAAGAAGACGAGAAACCAAGAGACGGATGCGTTATAATACCGAGAATCTTGCCGAGACAACTTGGCAGTTACGTCACGTCGCGGTGACTACAAAGTATCTCTATGCTTCTCCGCTCAGCCCCCCCGTTAACTCTAACGTGCAACACTTGCATACCTACTTTACCTTCTGCCCCCGCGATGTACGTGTATGTGACAAGAGGGACTTTAAGCTCCCAAGCTCGCCTTGGAAAATCAAAAATCGCGCTCTTTCTCTTAGCACGCGTGAAGGCACGCCTTCGTCAGAAAATTGTTTTTCTTAATTTCATAAAAGTTTTGAATATTTCTTTTTATCCAGATGAAACTAATTAATACCTGTTTTTACGTTTATCTGTGTACACACTGTAAAATGTCACAATTAAATTATTTTTTATTCAATAATCTTAATGAATGAAAACAAAAATTAAAAATTCGATTAACTTGCCGAGAGAGTACCTATATTATAAAGAATGTTGAAAATTTCAGTAAGGGGAAAAAGTTGACTGCAATTTTGAAAACTTGATAATAATGTTGAAAATGCGCATCTTCACTCTTAAGAACACTTAACTTCTCGCTTCTCTGCTCCGTCATCAAAACCAAAAAGAAAAGGAAGAAGAAGAAAAAAAATCAAAACTATTTTATACATTATACGGAATATAAGTGTACAAAGAGGAAGGAGGCTTAGCTGTGTTGTTCACTTGAAAATAAGCAGCAGTTCTCTCTCTCGGTTGTTCTTGCTGGTGCTCTCGCGCGCGAGCAGCGCAGTTTCTGCTCTGCTTGAGGCCTATCATTGTCTATTTTCTCCGCACGTACGTGCCTCATCACTGTACTTAACGAAATCGCGGCTATTTTGATTCTTTCAAGAAAGAAGAGGAGGAGGAGGAGGAGGAGAAGGAGGAGTATCGCATCGACAGTGGCCAGGCGCGTACACACACACACACACGCTCGTTTAATCTCTTCCGCCTTTTCCGCCGACCGACCTGGATATTAATTTCGCGAAATTGTCGTGAATCTCGCGTGTAGGTACATAGATACATAAATACGTACGTACACACACACACACACACACACACACACACACACACATACACACGTGTAAGCATCGGGATATGGCAAAAATTGCAGCCTGGCCCCGTCGGATGAAAACGTTCTCGAGACACGATCCTTGCAGTCCGGCACTTTTGCCGCGAGGCAAAGACGACGCACACTGCGCACCAGGTGCTTCATCCCTTCGATCCCCTCTCATCCCTTACATCCCAGCACAAAATCGTTCGATGTGTAACTATCTTCCTCCTCCTCCTCCTATTTCTGCACTTTTTCTGCTTTTCAAAAGTGTAGGTATATACACTTTTTCTTTTTTTTTTTTTTTGCAAGGCTCCTCTATTAACACTTTCAGCAACGCTTGTATAGAAAACGAGCGTGTATGCGCGCATACACGGGCATAGACGAAGCCTGGGTACTAGACGCAGAGGCGCTTTTCTAACTTTATAATTAACATCGATATTTGCATAATTCGTTGGAGCTCTCGGTCTGGGGCTACGAATTTCTCTTTGGCTAATGTCATGCACGAAAAGTCGCGCAAATAGCCGCGGATTCTAGCTATAATATAGATAGTCTTAGTAATAGTAGTGAAGTACACGTATATATTAGCTCTGTACGTGTACGGCACGCAACGCGAGAAGTTTAGCTGATGAAGCAGTCGAAGTAGTAGTAATGGGAGTAGTGTGTGTGTGTGTGCTCCGAATTGAGCTTCATAATCCGGCAAGCGCTGTCGATTTGTTAATTGTAATTGCGCGTACGACTACTCGGCATAGCAGCAGCAGCGGAGGCTCGTCCGACGGGACATCACGTTTTACCGAGAATCTGAGGGATTCCGTAATTGCGCCTTGTCTACAACCAGTGGAATCTCGAGCGTGGGTGGCTCTCTCTCTCTCTCTTTTCTATCTTTCTCTCTCGAATGTATGCTCGCAATTTTGCACCACGTCACGCCACGCAGCACCGCTTGCCTGCTTGCGAGAGGAAAATTAAGTTTCGCTAATTCTGCTAGTGCTACTACCGCTTCTAATGTTCGCAGTATAGGTGTATGCGTGCGTGTTATGTATGGGTGCTTGTTCGCGAACGGCCGTGAAAAACCGAGAGCGCGCGGGACTCAGCGCGGTGGAAAACAGCAAAGACGCGAGCGTGAGTCGGGCGCGTTAATTCTTTCGGATGCTGCTCGCTGTTGCTGCGCTCTATACCTTTCAAACCTTGTTTCACCCATCGCTTTATCGCTACAACGTATAGGTATATACATTTATTTATTTCTTTTTCTTTTTATTATTTTCACGATTGCTTCTTGAAGGCAGATGATAATTTATTTCTCATTACCGACTTTTATGCTGGCTCATAATCTGCTTGACGCATTTATGTACTCTTAATCTTAACGTTATTTTTTTTATTTTTTATTTTTTTTTTTTAATTGTATCTTATTATACGGCCGTTAACCAAAAATCTCCATCGTTGATGGGAAAAGTTGAAAAAAAATACAGTAATCGAGTATAACTTTCCCGATTTTCCAGTGTAAAGCGCGATATAGTCTCTCGTAAAATTACCATAAATCCGATTGCGCCAAGAATCGCGTTGCAAAGTATATAAGATCACGTCCATGCGACAAGAAATCCATTCCAACTCGTCTTTTCTGGCGTGTAGTAGTCTAGCTGAAAAAGCATCAGTTTTACAATATCGCAGTTCTCTCTCTCTCTCTCTATACGATTAAGTGCGCGCGCGGGACGGGAGCGGAGTAAAAGTCAATACGGCAGGCATTGGTGCAGTGCACGGGAATATAAATTTCTTGGAGTTGAATGAGGAGAAGGAGGAAGAGTAGGGGGTACGGATCGATGGATGGATGCACGTATGCTCCCTTCGACTCTATACTGCCTCGCGAGAACGGAGCGCTCGCGGTTCAATTGCGTCACGGCGCGATGCATTGTTCCAGCAGCTCAGCAGCAATATGAATCCCGCGCGAGTAGAGAGAGAGAATGAGCGCGGCCGCGTCCTTGACTGATTTTTTTATTTTCTTCTCCCTACCCTCAACCCATTCTTTCCTTTACATTCGGCTTCTCTGGCAGGTATACATACATGTATATCTAGACTCTCTCTCTCCCGCTACAGGGCGAGTATAATCAAACATTGTGTAGTCGAAGCGATGCGTGGTTTAAACTATCGACCCCATCGATCCGTGCGTTATCTGCCGCGGGTACTGCTAGTTCTCCAGCGTGGTAAATGTGCGTGAAGAACTAGACGAAATAAGAAGAGGGACTGAGGTGGAGTATGTTTATATTATACACAAGATATAGAAAAAGACCGGGGCGTGATTGCTCGCGTCTAGCGAGTCAAAATCAGCGGAGCATGTCGGAGTTTGGAAAGCGCATGTTTTTTTACAACGCTGCACCCGGAGGGAAGAAGGGAGGGAGGAAGAGGGGGTAGGGGGTACACTACATCGAGAGCGAGCGTATATTATGTATCCAGCGGTTTGAATAATGGCCATGTTAATCCTGTAATTACTGCTTTTACTATTCATATCAATGTCGGTACGGTGTATGTGTGAATGTGTGTGTATGTGTGTGTGTTTGTGTGCGCGTGTGTGTATGTTTGTACGTGTGTATTGGAATTTTCCTATTGTTCCTTGGTGTACCAGCAGCCGCGAGAGAAAAAGAAAGAGAGACGCACTACTAGCTGTATATAGTACAACAGACATACATGTATACGTAGGTACATGTGTGTGGCGCTTTATCCGCTCTACGTTCTCTTTTCGATCTCGGAATAAAATGTAATCTCGCGAGAGGAAAAAAGAGAGAGAAAGAGCTGTAATACAAACATTGAAAACAGCGCGCGAGAGCAAATATTTAAGACAATCAGATATTCATTATCCGCTGCGCTTGCATTATTTTCCTGGCTAAGCTCTCTCTCTCTTTACAGGTACAGCTAGCATATATAGGTATATAGGTATAGGTAGTCCAGTTTGTATTTAACCTTCGCGGGAAATGAATAACGAGCCGCACACTATACCCTGTCGATCCCCGTTCGTTCCATACACACTATATACTCGAACAATATAAATCATATTCTCCTCTCTCCTTCTCCTCTGCAACAATCAATAGCCGAGAATAAAAATAATCAAGCAGCTAGGCTATCTCCCTCTCTCTCTCTCTCTCTCCCTTTTAAAACAACATCAACTCCATATAAAGTTATATCAATTCTAGTGTGGATATTCAGGCAAAGAGAATGAGAGTGACTCTCTTGCATATCAAAAAAAAAAAAAAATGAATCCAGCTTACTTATACGCGTTCGCGTTAACATTGACTGTATGTATATACATAATATGTATAAAGCCGCGCTTGCATCTTGACGTGTGTGTGTGTGTGTGTGTGTGTGTGTCTTGCCAGTATATAAGTATAATATGAATATGAAAAACACACTGCACATTATATCTATGCTTATTATCTGCTGCGTCGCATGCGCACGAGTTTCTTTTTCTATCTCTATACGCTGTTGCTGAACGATGAGTCTTGTTCGTCGTCGTCGTCGTCGTCGATTGGCCGGAGGGGTTAATTGGAGAATCTCGCGGGAGTACCGCGATGATTTTCAAGAATGCAGGCACAGGGTACGTTAACCCTCCGGCTCCCCATACATATATACAAGTTATTCTTTGGTAGCAACGCAGCAGCAGAGCAACAGCAGCTGATGATGATCAGTTCTGCCGATAAGATTTGCGCGCGCCGCTCCTATATATCTCCACCAGCCAAGTTTGTTCTGTGTGTATGTGTATTATGTGTTCAGTATATATTTATATATGTGTATAGAAATATATATGTATAAAAAGCAACCGACGTTTGCAGAAACGCAAAGCGAGTCTCCCTCTTCTTCTTCTTCTTCCCTCTAACTCTCGCGCTGTATAGCAGCAGAGGCGATCGCGTCGAGCGATAAGCGGCCCAGCCACGCACAATGCCGCTCTTTTATTCGGATCTGCGCTGGACTATTTCAATCTAGGCGCGAGTGAACACGCAGGGAAGGAGGAGGAGGAGGAGGAGGAGGGGCAAGAAGAGATCTGCCGCAGCGAGAACCAGACACACATACCTACACACACGTAGCACTCGTGGTTGGATATATCTATATGTAGCTGGTCCGTTTTACGCGCGATAAATCACGACCTATGGCTGCACTATGCGCTTATACGCATGCGTATTATATAGATATTTATTTTTCGAGTCTCTTATTCCGAGTAGTAGTGTCCGGCTGCTTTTTGCTCCTAGCTCCCGGTTTCGCAAAATCGCGAATTAGCGCGCATCGGATGACGAAATCAAGCCCAACAGAGACTCTCTAATCCCGCAACTTTGAGTAGCTGTAATATGAATATGTCATTAAAAGAAAGCGACGAGATTTAAAGTCAAGTGTCTTCTATACATGCGATAATAATCTCTAAAATCAGCAGGGTATACAAAAATAATATCTATATATAAGCTGGGCTTGTTTATGTACATGTACAGTTGAAAAATAATAATAACAATAACATGTAGATTATAGGCGAGCGTCGATTCTAAACGAATTGTTGTCTACGATTGTTGCAGGTTAACCGGCCGCTGACCATGAAGAAGGAGGGCATCCAGACGCGAAACAGGAAGCTCTCGTCCAAGAGCAAAAAGAAGAAGGCCGGCAGCTGCCTCGGCTTGGGCGGCGTCATGGGTGACATGATCAAGGCCACTGGACATTTGGACCTCGACAACAAGCCCTTCCACTCGGGCTTTGGATCGCCGATGGGCGAGTATCGTAAGTAGTGTATAACACATAGCTCACCTCTATCCTTCTTCTTCTTCTTCTTCTTTTTCTTTTCTCATCTTGCAATCCTTAATTCCGAATTCGGGATTACTATACCTATACTACTCGATAGCCCCGGCGCCTCCGCGTATTCCGATAGCTTCTGGCTCTCCTCTGATTTCCGAGCCCACTCCGGGTATCCGATGACGATGATACGCATCGGGGGCAGTCGACTTGACAAATCTCTTTCCGATCATTCGATTTGATTATTTCGATTTCGGAGATACGACTCGAGGCCCAAAACTTGAGGTTTTTTCCTAGAACGACTACACTCTACATCCTTGCATCATCATGGGCCTATACTCTTTAGCGCATGATGTAAATATTGGATGACACCCGGTTGCTCGTCACTATTAGCTTAAAACTGACCTCTATTCCGGTTGATATGACGAGCCAACGAGACGTGAAAAAAAATCACTCAACAATCGTACAAACTAACGGTACCTGGTATGTCTCAAACGGTTAAAAATACATTAAAAAGAAAAAGAGAGAAGAAATAAGCGGAAAGCAGGTGGCAAGCTGGTCCAGAGCTTCATTAATTTCCAGGACAATATAGCAGTTTCACAATACGTAATCACATCGTTTGTTTTTTTTTTTAATGTTTTTCCAGGAACCTCGCAGCACCACCAAACGACGCATCGCGCGATGCAGCACTACATGTACCACACGGGTGTTGGCGTCGGAGTCACCGGATCCTTGCATCAGGGCTTCGCGCCCCCGGCACCCCCGCCGATACACCCCCACTCGCACTCCCACTCTCACTCCCATCACATGACCAGTCTTCAGGGTCTCCAGCTCTCGACGAACATGGTAAGTCTTTTTCTTAAAATAAGCTCGATCTTTTAATTTTATTTCACCTATTCAAGTGCCTTATTCCATATCTCCCCCCCCCCCTTCTCCCTCCCTTCTTCTAGTTTATCTCTTTCTCTATGTCAATCTGTTCGACTGATTGAAAATTAAATTCACTTTAATCGCTAAATAACATACATATAATATAACACACACGCGTTTGCCTGCTCGAGATAAATTGAAATAAAACAAGCCAATAAGAAAAATGTGCGAATTAAATAGTAGCTATACACAGAAGAGTGGCACCTGAATACTTAAAGCTTGACGAGAGCAAAAAGATAAATACATTCGTACAAACATACATACATATCTTTATGGCAAACGACGTCGCGATAGAAGGGCTTAAAATTCAATTTACAGGATTAAAGAGTGGCATAGAGGATAGGGGGGGGGGGGTTAAAAGTCTTTTAGAATGAAAAAGCAAGCTTGAAGGAGAGCGAGACACCTTTCTGATCTGGACACGTCGTTGAATTTTTGTTACAGACGGGCTGGCGATCGGAGTACACATGAATGGCCAGTGTCGCGCATTAGGCAGCCGGTGAAGAGAGATAGAGCAGAGAGGCAGCAGCAGCAGCTTGGTGTATACTGTAAGAGCACCAAAGCTCGGCGCTACGCGCAATCCGCGGACCCCTGCCTCCTCCTCCTCCTCCTCCCCCTCGTTCCCGTGCACGGACAACCGAAACGAAGAAAAAAATAAGCGAGCTTCGTCTTGCTCGATCACACGAGGCTACGGTATGGAGACGTGCACGTGCAATGAATCAGAGAAGAAGAATACATGTTCAACCACAGGAAGAGCAGCAGCAGCAGGAGAAGGAGGAGGAGGAGGGGGCATTTTGCCGAGCACGAGGTAAACAATGTGCGATGTACATATGTAAAGTATACCGAGATATAAGGAGCTCACACCCACCCGCACACACGTACACACGTACACACAACTGCATAGACATTATACACACAAATAAATATACACACAAGAGAACGAGAGAGAGAGAGAGTCGCCGAGATCACGAGAAACGCGATGCGAAGCTAAGAGGATCATTATTAATTTAGGGTCCATCGAGCCCCGGCCCCCAAGTACAAACAAAGTCAGCTCTTATATAATTATGTATCTTCTATCGAGTCGAGTTTTATCATTCTTGTAAATAGCAGCACAATAATTATTATTATTATTATTATTATTATTATTATTATTATTATTATTATTATTATATGTATCGTATATAAATATTATATATATATATTATTATTATTATTATTATTATTATTATAATTATAATGATGATGATAATTATACTTAAAGTAAATTACGTACGTACGAGAGCTACCCGCGTGAATTATATATATAGAAAAATATATATAAATAAATAAATAAATAATTAAATAAAAATAAATATAAAAGATATGTAATTTTGTCGAGAGAAAAAGGGAGAGAAAGAGAAAAATAAGGCGAGTGATATATAGTACGAATGAGAAGATAAAGATACGAGTTTTAAGCGACGTTTTTCTCGCTTCCGATTGACCGAGAGAGCAGCTCGCGCTTTATACTGGTGGCATAGCCATCCATTTTTCGTTCCTTCTTTTTTTTTTTTTTTTTATTAGTTTCCTTTCGCGATGAACGGACTTTTGTACGACTGACGCTGAGCGACTGTTGTTGAACATCATCGAGAGAGGCGCATTGAAAAAATTTACCACACACATACACGAGTAAATTATTAACTCATACTTACGGCAATATTGAACCGATATTTATTTATCACTCGAATTTTAACGATATCATTATTATTATTAATTTATCGAAATATATGTTCAGTATTGTCGCAAGCGAGCCGAAACGTGAAGTCATATTTTTTTCAATACACAAAAAATAACAGATGTTGATGGGCAAAGAGTTGAGTATGAATATCAAAATCTGTCAGATTCTTGACCGTAAAATAAAATAAAGTAAAAAAATTTTGAAATTCCAAGCTCATCTGGCACGTGCTTGAAAAAACTCCAACTTCAGTTAATTTAGCCGCTTAGTCAAATTATTCCTAACTGAAGTTCCGTCAGTTTTTTCAGCCATATTAAGCCTCTCTCGATGGACAGTCTGAGTGATGGAAGAGCGTTGCGTGTCTAACAAGAAGACAAGGAAAAAACGTTGATGAAAAAAATTAAAAGAAAAAAGTAAAAAAAAATTAATACATAAACTTAAGTCCAAAGTCTCGACCGAGATGCGCGTCGGAGGAGATTTCGAGTCGTTTCTCGCTTAATTCGAAAATATGCAGAAGCGAGAAACGATCCGAAACACGACGCGCCAAAGTCGGTAAGATGTGTGTATAAGCAGAGTTCGAGATTTTAGCCTGTCGTCCCCTTTTAATAATAAAAGGTGTATCGTGCAATTTTAAGAATAATGACAAAGTTATGATAGTGTTTTCGGAGAAGTCTTAATCATCGAACAGCCGATTTTTCGCTTCTGTGATTTTTCTATACTTACCCTGAATTTGCTATTCTTCAACTTTTTTTATAAAAAAAATTATTATGTATTTATAGTTTGGAGTGATTACATAATTTTAAAATAAATACACACATTTTGTATCACGATTAAAATAATGCAATTTTTATTTTCTATTCCATGCACTTGTTTCTTAACTTCCAGATGCATAAATAATAAAGATAATAAATGCGAGTTTGAGAAAAGTAAGCAGGGAAAGTAATAAAATGTATTTGCGATCAGCTGTCCGATGGGGTTTTCTCTCAAAAGTAACAGTCGTTTCGTGTGTTGTAAATGGTTAGTAATAAAAGAAAAATAATAAAAAATAAAAAAACCCTATACGTTTATAAATTATATCGATCTCTCCTCGATCGCGCCATTATATGTGTGTATGAGTATGTGAGTGTGTAAGTATGCACGTGAGAGATTATATTCTGTCCGATTTTTATCGGGTCGCCGAGAGAAGCTCGCGCAGCGCCCACAACCGTTTTTAGCTTCGATAATGAAAAATTTAACAAAATAAGTTATTTAAAAAATAAAGAAAATGAATGAATAAATAAATAATTGAATAAATAAAAAATCGAAGACATGATATAGTCAGCAGTGAGTGCACAAGTGATCGTAAGAAAAGACGAAATGTGAGCTTTGAGAAAAGCCGGCTGATAAATATATATATACGAGCAAGTGAACGAAAGAGCGTGAGCGAGAGTGAGAATTTCCAAGTGTAAATTTTGTATCTTCGAGATTGTGTATCGTGTTATATTACTGTAATAATATTAGTGTGGTATACCCGCATTTTGTGCATACAAACAAACAACAAAAAAAAGAAGTGAATTCAACTATAGCAATTAAATGATATCGAGTAACGTTTTAACGATAGATAGTCAAAAGTATTAAGAGCAAAAAAAAGTTATTATATAATAAAGAATAAAAAAGTAAAAATCAAGCAAACTATAGGTAAAAGAAAAGTCGAGGCGAGCGTATATAATGAAGCAAGATTTTAGATGGTCCCGCTGGTGGAACAGCGGACAGGAGCCGGTGCGGATGAGAGAAAGTGAGAGAAAGAGAATAATAACAAGCCGAATATAAAAAAAGGATAAGAAGGAGAGGCTGGAAGCGGAGCTACCAGTTTACGTATAGAGTCCGTTTGGCCTCTACTCCTCGTGTGGACGACGCACGGGCCCCCCGCATATATAAGATACGCAAATAATACGCACGCATCGATACATGCACTTGTCCATTGTGATTTTTCCACTTATCCTCGAGAAATGCGCGCGATCCGTCGGCCGAGAGAGCAGCTATGAAAGACTGTGACACACACACACACACATACATGCACACGCGCACATACTGCTGTGCTTAAGTATATACACACACGTGTACCTATGTACTAAAACGTCAACTTTCAAGTTCCCTACGACACCCGAGAGACACACACACACACAGACACACGTGGAAAGATATCTATCGTAGTAGTATTATTAGGGAGTAGCGTGTAGCCCGTACATATTATAATACATATTGGTTTATCAGCAAGGACGAGCCACGGAGATTGTAGCGGCCGCGCGACTGCTATTATACATACAATCGAATCGGAGATTCAAATTGTATGTACGCAGGCCGCCTCCAGAAAGCTCGACACATATACCTATTCGGTATGCAGCCGGATATATAAAATTATTATATATATATGTATACATATGAATAATATTGTACACGTGCAGTTGGACAAAATTGTGTGTGTGTGTGCGCGCGTGTGTGTGTGTGTGTGTATTTGCGCGAGAACGAGAGATATATAAGTTTAGAGAAAAAGAGCGGGAAAGAGTTGATAATGAAAGTGCGAGAGAATAAAAGATGCGGCCCCGCGCTTTTTCATCCCAAATTTCCTTCCCCCTCCCCGACACGAGAGCGCTGTAAAAATGTATGTAAGATATGATTGTAAAAAAAGTTTTAACTTAAAATAAATTAAACGATAAATCGTACACCATAGTGGAAATCAAGTTGTTGTTATTGTTTTTATTCATATACTTTTATTATGTAATATATCAATATCATTTTCTATATTATACTATAAATATAGTTTTTCCTCTTACCTTCATATATTATCCATTTTTAATCGACCACTGACCGATACGCAATCCTATACCCATCCTAGACTCAATACTTTTATTTATAAGCCATTGAAATATTGGTGAGTGCAGGACTTACAACAGCAGCAGTAACAGCAGATGAGTAGAAGCAGCTAAAAAAAAGTAAGTATATAACTAATCATTATAATCGGTTAATTAATATTTAATCAAAAAAGTAAATACATCGTATTTTATTGAAATTTATAGCTCTTAAATGACGCGATGACAATTTACGTATTTGAATGCCTTATGTAAATTACGCAAGATATAGCTATATATTAAGCGCCAGCTTTTTAATAGACCTTTTTTGCTTTTTTGATCACCAATCTGGAAATACTATGTTGGTTTAACCGCGTCGAAATTTGCATCATAATATATGATTAAAATCAAAAGCTCACTCGCAGCACAGCACACAAAAGGAGAATATTTTACGAAATAATATAACAAGCTCAACATATAAATATAGGAGGGGGGGAAAAAATGGATAATCAGAGGCCAACATCTTCAGCAGCAGCAGCAGCAGCAGCAGCAGCAGTAGCTTGGCAAATTTGCATGAGGTGATTTTGCAAAAATCACGAAACCGCTAAGAGGAAAATCTCGCTCGCGCCGCCGGACGTGATGCTGCTGGTTATTTTCCCTGCTCGACCGAGCCACTGTATAGCACCAAGGCATATAGAGAGCCTCGTCCAGGAGTAGCAGTAGTAGTATAGCAAGAAGGAGGAGGAGGCTCGACCGTTAGATATATCGCGCGGTAATTAAAACGTCGGACTTTCTTACGGGCGAGGATGACACGGCGCGCAATCGCTTCTGGAACGAAGCGTGTCCCGTTCGCGATCTCGCTCGCTTATATGTTATGCATTAGCGGCTTCTCGGGGCCTGCAATTTACAACAGCCAGGTCCTCTCTCCGCCTCTATACATATACCTATATACTCTGTGCTTGTACCCGCGCGGAAAAAGTCGTCTACTACTCGTGATTTCTTTTTTTTTTTGCTTTTTCAAATCCGCATAATCGTGCTCTGCTCTATACCAGAATTAATAAAGTTTCTTTTGAATTTTTAATCCAGTAATCCGGAAATTAACTGTAAAGATGTGGTGAAAAGAAAACTTTAATTGAAAAAAAAAATATTTTTTAAGCACTTGATTGAAAGCAGCAGAAAATTTATTAAAAATTATTTCAATTTCCATAAATACATACTTTTTATACTATTGCAGATTTTTATTTTTTTATAATATAAAATTGAAAAAAAACTATACTTATTCTACAACAATAAAATTGCAAGGAATAAACACGTGGATATTTCAACTGATGCCAATATTCATTAAAAGTAATTAAAAAAAAATCACAACTTACTTACAAAATTAAACAAGCAAACGAAATCCAAAGATAAAACATGTAGTAATGTATCTAACCCTTAGAATTTCTTGATTTCACGGGTCTTCCTTTCCCATGCACGCAAACATGCGACACTTTGCCCAAGTCGAATTTCTATATAGGTATATCTTAATCACTCATCTCCCATGCTAAGCTGTTCCAAAAACATCGATCGCCAAGTCACTCGCTAATTAAGACGCGCGAGCGAATTAAGAAAGCCAGTGTCGCGTTTGCGTGTGAAAATTTAAGAGACCAAAAAATTCCAGTCTATATATATATTCAGTTGGTACACATCAGTAAACAGCAGTGTAACAGCGTAGCTGTGCTCGGCGATCCCTATCAAAACGCACTTGGTTATTGTGAGCAGGGCGTTTTCTCGAGCGCTTGGAAAAAACTGGCAAGCCAAAGAAAGACTGGGACGCAACACACACACACATTATTTAAAATGCGAATAAATTAAGGAGGGAGTTTTTGCACGTTTCCTCTCACTTTACATCCTCGCTCCCTCTCTTTCTCTTTTCCTCCTCCCATTTCAGAGCGTGAAAAGAAATATATTTGAGTTACTGTAAAAATTGCAACGGCCTATTAGTTTTTATTTTTCCTTATTTTCTTCAAAATACATTTTTCTTTTGGTAAAATTCAATTTTTATTTTCTATTCTGAAGAAAAAAACTTTGGCTTGAAGAGAAAAAAATTACCTTTTCTGTGCACATTACTGTGTATTCCTACGGAAATAGAGAGTTATGGCTTTAATTAATACAAATACCATTGTGGAGCTGAAAAAAAAGACAATAATACCATTCAAGTATCGTATTACATGTATATGCATAGCCTATATAAAGAAGCATATAATAATTACTAGCAGCAGCAATTATAAAGCGTGCTAAAAATAAAAAATGGAGCTCCATACTCTCGTTTTGCTGTGAAAATTTAACTTTAAGATAAGCCAATTACTATTCATTTGCATAAATTCTTTCTTCCTTCCTTCTCTATCTCTCTTACTTATTTAAGCCAAGTTAACGGTGTGATTTATTTTTGTTTAACCTTAATCGCGTCTCATCCTTATAATATTTACCAACGACGCATTAAAAACCAATACATACTCCAGATAATATTTTTTCTCCCACCGCAAATAAATTGAAAAAAAAAAAAAAAATTGTGGATAAATCGATAATTCGACTAACAGCAATCCGACGTTGGTTGGGCTTTATAACAGCATCAAACAAGGTAACAAGGGGACAACAAAAAAAAAAGATAAAAACTCAGGTTTGGTAGAGAGAAGTAGGAAAAAAAAACGATACACTCGTCGCAGAGACATTTCTCAAGCGAAATGGAACGGACGGCTTTGGGTATAAGAAAAAAGGCAAAGAAGAATCGTCGGTGGCAGTGTGGCAGCGCAGCAATAGCAGCAATAGCAGCTCCTTATGCCGTCAAAGCCGAAGTGATCCCCGCAAATCCGAGGCCACGTAAATCCCCGCAAGTCCTCGCGCGCCGTGGCACAAGTCGCCGTTCATTTCACGGGGAATTAAGCCTCGATGCCGCTGCTGCTGTTGCTGCCACCACTGCCGCCCAGCGAGGAGTTAAGTCTTGCGAGCGAGCGAGAGAGCAGCTGGTACCACGTCGTACGTAAGTATAGCATACTATATACGAGTGCCTGTCTGACCTCTTGCGCCACTGATCCCCCCTGCCCTTCTACATATATACACACATACAAACGCCCGTACACGCCAAGGGAGAGAATACCGATTGACCGGGATTTGCGTAATCCCGTTTGCGAGCTGTATGGCTTTCTCACGAGGGATCGCTTCTTGCTGCGCCCCCTTTTTTTTCAATGTCCCCCCCCCCCCCTGACTCTTTTCTACTACTCGATGAGTGGATCATCTCATTGTGTACGTTCTATTTGAGCTAGAGCAATATTGCAACTGGGTAAGTATACTTCGGATATTTGATTGACTGAGCTCTCGTGGCAGCAAGGTATTCTAAACGGAATTTCTGACTTTTTTTTTTTTTTAATGTAGCAATTAGTCTACAGTAGCAAAATATTCGAATGAAACATTTGATTCATTGCAAACTTGTTATATAGATTCAATTAGAAATGCCTTAAATAATTAAATATATATTCATATAGCTATTTTCTAATTAGATTCATTTGAATAATGTAACCGCAACTAATAATTTTATAATAAATAGAGTAATCTTGAAAAAAAAAAATGAATAAAGTTGACGTGAAAATCTACTTAGGCAATACATTAAAGTTAAATATTTTAATCTTTAACTGTAATGATACTGATTTCATACAATCATAAAGTAGGCTAAGTGAAATAACGTGTAAATAAATTTTCATTAATGAAATTCTCTCTCCCTCTATCTATCAGAATTGAAACATTGGAATCATTTTATTATTATTATTTCAAAATAAATGTCTTAGACTCTATTTAAATAACGCTTCAAGACATTTATTCGCGTGATATCATTCAAGTATCGTTATAAAACACGATTACCGTTTTCTTTTTCAATCTATAAGATAAAACTGTGATAAAGGAGATATTATTATATTGAAAAATAACAGTCCACTGAATTTTCAGGCTCGCATAGACGTAAAAGTTTAGTAGTAGGCATACCAAGTGACCTCTGGTCATCAAGTTGGGTCTCAGGAATCCCTGAAGCGTGTGCGGTAAGAGACGGAGGTGCTCGATCACACGGTAAGCGCAAACGAATCAGTTCAGCGTATATATATATCAGCCTGTGACAAATCAAGTGTGTGTTACGTGTATATACTTTCATCCTTCGCATCTAGTACACTTCCAAGGGTCAGCGTCACGTCGAGTGTGAAACTAAGGGATTTCGTATCGGACGGCTATAAAGTATAAATCCGGATATCTCGAAAAAATCCTTAAGTAGGGAAGATACGTTTGTTTTTCCGAGATTTCGGAAAATTACCTTTTACAAATCGCTTGGAAAAAAAGAGTCAATATTTAAAGGGACGAGATGAGCTTGGCTGGAAAATTAAGGAAACGATCACAAGCGAAAGAAGCTACACTACACGAGTTCTTGAAATTTTATTGCCTGTCAGTCGATCGGATAATCATACGGATCAGTGAGTCGACAAGATTATTTATTTCATTTCGAATAGTAATCATTTTTTTTATTTTTTTTAGTGTCATCGACTTAGTAGGTGAAATGGAGGTAAGGAAGTTAGACTCGTAAATAAAGTTCATTCGCTCAATAATGACTTAACAATATAATTACGCGAGAATAAACATATTTTTTATTTATTTTTTTTAATTTATTAACGAAACAGTGTTACGCTATGATAATGATCAGCTTTTAAGCAGCATAGTTTATTCCGACATATCCACGTGCTAGTACGTTAAATAATTTGTATTTCACAGGGAAAGGGAGAGAGAGAGAGAGAGAGAGAGAGTGAGGAGCATTGTATAGGGCTTTTGAATTCTTTTGCACTTCTCTCTTTCTCTCTCTTTTTTTTTCTCCCATCAACTTCACCACGAAGTAGTCGCGAGGGAGTTGGCAAACGGTATAGACTCGCTTGGCTGCAGAAATAGCACACTCGAAGGGGAGAAGTGAAAAGGTGGAGAGTAAAGAAAAAAAGAAAAGAAAAAAAAGGAGAAAAGAAAGAAGGCACGCGTGCATTGTTTCTCTCTGTGGGAGGATCTCATGCATATAAGTTAGAGAAGGATGGCTCTTTCTCTAGTGCAGGTGTAAAGGGGGAATGCAGTACCAGCGAGAGAGCGCATACATCAGCGAGGAGGAGGAGGAGGTAAGGGAGGTGCGCGACGTATAGAGCGAGTAACGAGAACGATGTAAAGAGAGAGAGAGAGAGAGAGAGAGAAAGAGCAAAGAGAAAAAAAGAGTCGAAGAGGAATAGAGGCGTAGGGAAAACGGCAGTGATGGTCCGAGCATCGCACCTTATACAACAACAACAACAAAGCAATGAGTTTCGCCAAGTAATCCTCCTCATTAATAACGCCCGCCTGTTTGCCCGTCCCCCTTTTTATATAACACCGCATATTATAGCAGTCACAGGACTCTCTGCCTTTCCGCGTGTCTCTTCAGATTGCCAACGCGTTATTGCTTATATATATTTTATTTCATCTCTGGCACGTGCTGCGTTACAATTCTGAATTATATCTTCGCCAAACTAACTTGGCTCTCATAAGAAAAAAAAAGAGTTTGTTATCCACTTCATCGAAAGCTAATTTAAACGCCCAATACAACCGATGAGAATCGACGCAGTTAATGCGAGAGAGAGAGAGGGGGGGGGGAAGAGGGAGTTATTAATTGTTAATAAACATGGTATGCGATAAGGAAGCCTCAAGATGGTGAGAGAACTGTAATCGCACATAAACAACTATCAAGTGAGATATTAGAGGTTAAATAGCTCCGAGGGGCTATATTGCCCTGTGTGTGTGTGTGTGTGTGTGTGTGTGTGTGTGTGTGTGTGTGTGTGTGTGTGTGTGTGTGTGTGTGTGTGTGTGTGTGTGTGTGTGTGTGTGTGAAGCAAAAGAACAGGTTCGACAAACAAACGTGGATTATAAATAAAGGTACTCATGTAGCAGAGACTTGGAGCGAGAAGACATCGATAATCTGACAATTAGTTAGAGCTGGCGGGGCCGTACGGTTGGTTGGCTGGTGAGCAAAACACAGTCGGATGGCTGAAAAATTGGCGAAGCGCGGGAAACTTGGTAATATCGCCGCGTGGCTTTTATTACTATCGACGATTCCGATCGCAGGCTGCATTATACATAGATATATATTTCTTGTGGCCAGTGCTGCAATGGTGGGCGTGTACTCTACGATGGTTTTACGTCTCGTAAGAGTATATATAGAGTTCGAGATAGCGAGAAAAAGCGAGAGAGGATGATGATGATGATGAGGTGTGCGATGAGGAAGGGGGGGGGGTAATGCGCGGATGGACCGATACACGATGGGATTAATCACATCGGTGCAGGTCGGGCTGATCAGATTGTTCCGCTAATCCAATTCCAGCTCCGTTAACGTGTCGAACCTGCCGGCGCCGCACGCGCGAGCGCGAGCTCTTCAATTCTCATCTCTTTTTTTCTTTCTCTCTCTCTCTCTCTCTTTTATATATCCATCTATCTCATCGTTATTTCTTTTTTTCTCTTTTAGACTTTTTCTTCTTCTTCTTCTTCTTCTTCTTCTTGGTGGTGGTGGTGGTGGGAGGATGATGCATACATGCGTGCAGGTTCGCCATCGCGCGGCAGGGGAGCTTGCCGGGTGTTAAAATGTTAATTTATATTAGTGCGTGCTGAAATGGTCCTCGGCCGCCAAACCAACTTGCGCTGCAGGAATATAAATGATTACTTCGTGTGATGATGATGATGATGATGATGATGATGATGATGATGAGCCAAGTATTTTGGCTCTGCCAATAATTGAAAAAACAATATAAGCCAGCCTCGGTCTGCTGGTGCATCTATATCGTTATATTATGCATTCCACAAAGTAAAAAGATGACATGCGGATAAGTATCGTTAAAAAAAGAAAAAGCAATCGTATATACTTTACTGGTAAAAATTAAATGTCGAAAAGTCGAAAAGCAAGAAGAAATTGGGGTTGCGAAAATATATATCGAAAGGTGAAAAAGGGAAAAGGTTGCAGTTGAAAAAAAGGCATATTTTCAGCTGGCAATAAGGCTCGCACGACGCGACGAGTCGTAAAAGCAGAGATGAGCGTGGGCGTGCCGGGTCGTTACTGCGGCCTTTTTTTCTACCCCAGCGTGTCTCAATAAACAATATTAACGAAGAAGGAACAGGTGTATACCCTGCCGCCACCGCACGCGTATGCACAAGTATGTGTGTGTGTGTGTGTGTGTGTGTGTGTGTGTGTGTGTGTATGTGTGTGTGTATGTGTGTGTATGTACAGAGCGTTGACGGGAGGTGGACCAGGACAAACACGCACTTGCGCAGCGATGCCGAGAAGCAGCAACGCGTGCAGGTTTGCTGCAACGGCAGACGAGCGATGGGCCCGGATATAATTTATGTCGCGGCTTTATGCGAGTCTAACTAGTGGGTAGTTCGGGCCCGGCTTGAAAGAGAGCTCTTCTTCTTCTTCTTCTTCTCCTTCTTCTTCTTCCTCTTTTCCTTCTTTCTCAACGTCGTTGTCGTCGTCGTCTTGCTCCCGCCCTCGCTTGAATATGTGTGTGCTCGAGACGCCTACGCCGAGAGACAGCGACGTCTTCATATTCGGTCTCGAGGAAAGGTTCCGTGCAGGTGCAGGAGAAACCTTGCCAGAGTTGTATTTTTGGATTTTGAGGCCTCGACTAATGCCTCTTACACATCACCCTTCCAAGGTTGCTGGGCATCTGAAGTAGGAAGTAGGAAAAAAAGTTGATTAAATAATTATAATCTTGCGAATAGTGAGCTTTTGCATTTTGCTTTATGATCTTGTTGATTTTAAATCATTACCAAACCCGATTGCATATCTAAGTTTCTTAATTTATTTTAATGAGCTGGTAAATTACTAGCTTATATTTTTTGCACCTTATTACCGCTATTCAGAAGAAAAAAAACTTACCTATAATCAGTTAAAAAAAAAAAAAATCGCATTGTGTGACAAACGACCAGAAAATTTCATGTATTTTAAGAGAGGTAGAAAGAGAGAGAGAAAGAGATCTATAAGTTTTGAGTTCTGCTATATTTGTTGAGTTTTATTTTCATTGGCTATAGTGCAGGTCGTGTCGTTCTTCTCCATATTGCTGGTTAAAGTCGTGTCGATTGCTCGATTAGATTTTATAAAATCAAGCGGTGTGTATGGTAATTTATGCAGATCGTACGCTTATCTGCGACGAAACAAATTTCATTGAATAAGGCGTTACCAGGAATCGCGTGTAATTATTCGATTAAAATAAATGTCAGCAGCAAGTCTCTCTCTCTCTTTCTCTCTTCCTTGGATGTTATACATATATTTAATTAAGAAATGATCGTTCACTTTTTACAAAACTTATAAATACATTCCAGCTGCATTTTGATATACGTGCTCAGAGCTACTGCCAAGTATTGACAGCCTTCGTTAATCATATTGCCGCGCTAAAATACAATTATTAATATACATATATAAATTATTACTGCGTACATCTTGACAGCCGCAATTATAAATAAATTAAAAATTTGTTTTTTTTTCTTAAGAAGCAATTTTCTAAAGTCAAAAGAATATCTATTCTTACATATATAAGTATCATCCAACCATGACAAAGCAAGATGACAATAAAGAAATCCTTGCGCTTTGTAGAGCGTATTAAAAAAGCCGCGTGCGCGCAAAATCTTATTTGCCAAGAGAGTCTCTCATCTCCCCTCTCGGCTATATAGGTACATACCCTCGATCGCTCTTAGAAATAAACACACACATACACACACATACGTACAGGATTAGCGAAGAAGACTCAGGCAGCAAATCCATCGTTTGCCAGTGCGTAGGTCAACCACTTTTGTAATCCCGTTTAAAAAGAAGAAGGAGGCGATTTCCTGCATGAATTGACTCGCCGCTTATACATATAGGTAGTGTATGTATGTATACCTGCGAGACTCGAGAGCCGCCCTTCCTGTTTACCCTCCGGATTTCCAGCACCTATAATTTCCTGCATCCTCACCCTCCGACGACCCAATTTTTTTTCTTCCTTCCCGAGAGAAAAAGGGAAGAAGGGAGAGAGAGAGAGAGAGCCGTTTCCTTCACTCTGAGAGACTATACAATTGTCTCGGGGGTATGTCGAGGATCGCGTATACGTATATAGTAATCTTTACATTGTCGTCTCGATCGGCGGGTAGGAGACGCGATTTTCCGAGCCTTTGATTTTCTTTGGCACCAAAAAATATCAGTCTTCTTGGGTGTATATATACTTACTTACTTACTTATACTTATACTTATAAATCGATCGAGAAAGAGAAAAAGAAAGAGAGAAAGAGAGTAGGGCACTTTGGCTACTTTTGTTCCTCGGCTTCGTGGATTTCCAAGCGGATTGTATTTCGTGCTTTAACACGCGCCCACGTGGAGCTCATTCCACCGCGATACGTTTAGTAATCTCAGTTGCTATTTATTTTGAGGTGGAGTAGGTATGAGTTAAAAAAAAAAAAACCAATCGAGTCACAATTTAAAATAATAATAAAAATAATAATTATAATAGTAATAATAATGAACGATGAAAGTATTAATGCGAAGTAATAGTCGTTCAATCGTAGCTTATACGTGCGGAATAAGTGTAAATGTATAACGGAATAAAAAAAGGTTTAGAGTAAAAGAGAGGTACGAGGGACATTGAGTAGAGGGAAAGAAAAAGAGTGAGAGAAGCCCCCCGCGAGCAGGGCACAATGGCCCGTCTAATAGAAATCAAAATCGGTAAATGGCTCCTCTCCGGGCCGTCCGACGAGCCGGCGACGGCATCAGCAGCATCAGCAGCGGAGCATATATAGTATATACAGTCCTGTTTCGTGTTCCTCCTTTTGTCTCGCTTCGCCTCGCTCTCTCAAGACCAGACTCTCTCCACTGCGCCTTCTTTTTCGCCCATCACGGAATAATCGAACAAGATTGATGAGGGCGAAGTGACTGCGTGCTTTTTCGGACCCCAGTGCTTGTGCGTATACGTGCCCTGCCTTCTTCTTCTTCTTCTTCTTCTCCACCTCCTACTCCTACTCCTCATCAACCTCATCCTACTTATTGACTCTCTTTTGAGCACATGTAAACGAAGAATCGATCCCATGGTTATCAAATTTTTTGAGCACTCTCTTCTTTTCTCTCTCATAATTTTTCCAAAAGGTTAGTACTCAAATTAGAAAATTCATGCACGCTACAAGTTATTGTTGCGTATAGCTTATTCTTCTTGATGTTTTACCTGTGTAAGATATGTAACTTTACCCAGCACATTAGAACTCAATACAGCTTCTTTTGCTTTAACAAGGTCATTTTTTTAAGGATTTTCCTTCGCCTATACGAAAAAAAGGTAGTAGGTCAGTGATGCAATTAGATGAGAAAGTTGATCGTTCTTTAAATTATGAAAGTCATTTTGTTTTTTTTTTGTTTCCTTTTTTTTTTTATAAATTTATTACTTTTTTAAACAAGGTATAACAGCTTCTCCATAAAATGCCATTTTACGCCTCTCATAACAAGTTTCATAATTAACTGGAATCCAGCAAGTAGCAGCAGCAGCAACAGTAACAGCAGTAACAGCAGCAGCAGCAGCAGCGCTCCGCAGAGTATATTTATTATCAAAGCTCCCTCATAATTAAATCGGTCGTCCAAAGCTTCTCGAGATATGTTCAAATTATCCGATGACCGGTCGCACGTCAGCTTCCCAAGCAAGCAAAGCGACAACGTCGACAACCCCAAGGGCGAGAGTTCCAAGAAGCCACTCAAGGCCTATAAACGCCGACGACGAGCCATATCGTTCGGAATTTTAACGAATCCCCCAAATAATTGAGTTGAGCAAGCAATCGAGCGAGCGCCAGGATATTCCGAAAAAAGAGAAAGCCCCAGCAGAGCGCGAAAGAAAGCGCTTGCGAGAGAAGAGGAGACGAGGCGCGGAGCCAGTGCAGCAAGATCAGCAGTGCAATGCAGCAGGCGAGAGCATTCGAGCGAGCTGATGCTGCTGCTGCTTCTGCCTTCTGGACCCCCGGCGCGAGACAAGGAGTAATCAGAAAAATGGATGGACTGCTAAGCTGCTGCTGCTGCTGCTGCTGCGCCTGGATGCCACCCATGGCGCAAGCGCGCGCTACTCCATTCGCCTCCCCTCACCAACCTCTTCCTCCTCACTTCTCGTCAGAAACTGCAGGCCTCATCGGTAATCTGCACTAGCGAGAGCCTTTAATTACTTCAAGAGGTAGATGATTCTCTCGACTTATGCCTTTAGACGTGATCGCGGGGGCTAGCGCGTACTAATTTTCACTTTTGTACGTCCACGTGCCTGGACCAGCAGCAGCTGCAGCAGCAGGAAGTAAAGCTACGAAATGTTTGATTATTAGTGCGATATCTTCGTAATCGCGACCCAAAAAACTTTCAACTGATTTTACTTAGAATGCAATAGAAAAATTCGATAATTAGCTCTCTCTCTGTTACACCATTATTACTCTAACTTTCTTTATCCTACTACTGAACATATAATAATAAGAGTCTTTCCTGTTGAAAGACAAATACATTTGATTATGAAAGTTGTCTTGGCTATAAATACCGAGAGTGTGACTTTGTGTTACGATTATTACGGCACACAAGAGAAATAAAAAAATTTATTCGATTTTGAAGTAAAAAAGCCTTTCTGGGTTTGCTATTTAAATTTTTTTCATTGCAATATTGTGCATGAATTATATTATACTCTGTTTTGGTCCTGCGTACTTTGGTATACGATATATGCCTTATACAACCATAACAGGGTCTGTTGATTTTTTAAATTGATTTCAAAATGATTTTTTATCGATTTTAAATGACATTACCAATGTTTTTGTTTTTTTTTTTTTTTTAAATATTAATTTTAATCAATTTTATTCCACTTAATGATTTTAAATAATTTTAAAAAATTTCAATTGATTTTACGGATTTAAAAATTGTTTTTTTTTTTGGGTAATTAAAACGATTTTAAAGATAAAAGTATTTTTTTCGAAAAATGAGTTTTTCGCGTTAAAAGTAAGCATGTAAGTAGATTGCAAGTAGGAGAAACAAGAGAGTTGAACATTCGCGTTTACAAGCTGAGCTTGGACTTATAAATAGTCTAAGCAAGGAAGGTTAAGCTTACGCTGCTTGCCGGTGGTCGTTAGAGCATAGGAAAGCGACTGCCGGCCTCCGCCCCTCTAAGACGCATGACTTCCAGCCTCGGCATCCGGGCATTTGTCCAGCTTGCGAGCACAGGGGGCAGGAAGACACGTGAAATAGGTGGGAGAGAGAAAGGGAGAGGAGGAGGGAAGGGGGTAAGATTTAGTACCAACCCGGGGGCGCTGGCTAATCGCTAAAATCACGTAATCCGCGGAGATCGGAATCGCGCGATTGCGCCAATCTGGCACAAAGCGCGCCAGACTTCCAGCCGCTGCCGTTGTGTTATTCATCAGACCTCTACCCTCTGGCTATCCAACTTCTCCTCCCCCCCCTTCACTCCACTACACTGCTACTATGCTGCCGCCCCGCACCAGTGCGCGAATCACACTTATTCACACTTGCCCGATTACCAGGACACGACGACAAGGAGCTTGCTGTTTCGTCTTGAAAGTAAGGGTCGTTTATGTTATTACTGGTACGTTTCTTTGATTTTCTTATCAAGCTCGAGTTGCAGGGCGGAGAAATTTAGAAATAAAAATATTACAGCATATTAATGATTTTTCTTATTTTTTATTTTATAGGTGCATGTAACCATTTGAGATAACAATTTTTTTCGTGTAAATAATCTTTTATTATAAACAAATAAATTAAAAATATTTATAAGGACTAAAACATACCAGATCTTTGTAATATTTTGATCTTTTCAATCGACGTAAACACATGTTGCTTATAATTTTTCAACAATTTTTTAAAAAATTTAAGAATTAACTTTTGTTTTAGATCGTAATACACGAAATAAATAACGAAAAATAAGTAATTTTCAAAACATAATTAAACTGCCATAGTGAGGTGCGGACTTTCAAAAGACAATTTATCATTCCGCGAGTAAAGCTAGAACAAGAAACTTTAACTGGGGTGCAATATAAACTGAACCAAGTATGTATGTATAGAAGGCGTCAAAACGAGAAAGGAAAAATAGAAGGTGAGGTAAGAGAAAAAGAGTTAGAGAGAGAGATAAAGCGAGGGCAAAGTAAATCATGGGCGATTGAAAAAAGCGCTGCAGCGAAAACAAAGTATAAATTTACAAGATGCAAGCTGCAGCAGCGCAGATTCTCGTCGGGAGGAAGCACATCACACAGCCGCGGACTATTATTCTACTCGCCCGTTCACCAACTCTCTCTCTCTCTCTCTCTCTCTCTTTCTCTCTCGCGCTCTAAGCCAATTGGCATCGGAATATCAGCAAGCTATTGCTAAGCAGCAACAGCAGCAGCAGAAGCGGGCAGTTCTCTTTCATTCCCTTTCTTTTATCTCGCTTTGCGACTCGCGCAATCTTTCTTCTTGACACGTGCGAGAGAGAGAGAGAGAGAGAGAGAGAGAAAGAGAGAGAGAGAGAGAGAGAGAGAGAGAGAGAGAGAGAGAGAGTGTACCAGCTCTCTTCCCCTCTTCTTACCTTAAAGCTACATGCTCCTTCCAGCTCCATCTCCCATACACTTCTCTCATCTGGATTTTTTCCTGGTCCTCCCCTCGTTCCTTGCGCCTCAATCTTTCTGGAGCCTGGTTCGGCTGGCTGGCTGGCTAGCTCGCTCGGGGCCCACGCGCGCCGCAATATTATTTAACCGTTAAAGTCAGTCCTCGTTAGCCTCGTGCCGATAGAGGCGTGGGTAGCGTCGTCGTATATTAGCTTCGAAACGCCCCCGCCGAATCGCACGCCCGCGTGATATACCGAGATTAAATGCCGAGAGGGAGAGAGAGAAAGTGCGAGCGGACTCTTCGTTCGCAGGAGTAGTCACGACTCCAGCTATCATTTTCTCGCCCGCTTGCTTCCCCCCCCCCCAACTCCCTCCCTCTTACCCTTTCCTCTTCTCCGCCCCCTTTTCACCCCAACTTCCACCCTCTCCGTTCCCATCATCTCGAACTCGCGACTTCGAGCTTATTATTACTTACGAACCAGTATATATGTATTGGTACTGTGCGCTATTCTGGATACAAATACCTGTACTCACAATAGGCGTTTGACTTTTCGTGCTTTTCTGTTTCATCGCTGTTTCATCTATACCTCTTGCTTTTCATCATTTTTACGTAATTTTTTGGAATTATAGCTGTATATCGATATCGTTTCTGTTCAAGCTTAAGTCATCTCGGATTGAAGATTTGAATTAATTGCTGGAAAAGATGGTGAGAAGATTGAGAACGATCATCGATTAAACTGGTAGTATAGTAGGGAACAAACAAGTTCAAATAGATGTACATAAGATATCTTTAACTATATTCTATCTACTCGCTATGTGTACGTATAGGCTATAGATATGGTGACATTTTAGATACATCTCACGGGAGCTGAGATCAAGAGGGAGGGCCTCCCCACGTGGAAAATATTGGTTACAGCTTTAATAGAAAAGTGTCCTGTCGCAAGGGTTAGAATGAACTCTTGCTCGTCTATACTATCGTTCGATAGATAATATATATGAGATAGAAATCTGTCGGTGTCGAGTAGTCAATATTTCAATAATTTATTCAATGCACTTGGACAGATTTGCTGATTATCAGAGGGGATTTGTTTTCTCATAAGCTTATCAATACTCTCATGCATCAAGATCTTCTTCCTCCTTGAAACTCAGTCATATAAGTATCGTCATCCTGCGGTAGATCCTAAGCGACTAATAATTATTAAGAATTTATTTTTAACGCAGCGGAAAATTACTTCTCATACTCTACATGGAAAAATTTGGTTGAAATGACAATTTTTGTACATTACTATTTGACTGGATATTTGACTGAAAATTTATAGTGTGTTATATAACTTGGCAAACGATATAAAGTAAATACCCATTGATCGAAGTGAGTGAGGCAATAGGTCGCATCAAGGCCAAATTTAATTACACCTACTCACAATCTCGACTCATTTTTCGCGATAGTAGCAACATTTTTACACGACACGCTCAGGCTCTTAAAAAGAGGGAGAGAGAGCGAGAGAAGACTTGATAAAAGCGGTAGCCACGTGGCTTAACTATACATTGATCCGCGCATAACTTGTTTCTCGTAACGACAACACAACGATGAACATCATCCTTTTGATAAGGATAAATATAAAACCATTTTCATCTCTCTTTCCCTCATTCTCTCTTTCTCTCTTTTTACCGTGTCGAAGCTACAAAAATGTTTACGAGCTGCACACATAAGACTACTCTTCGATATATAAATTTAATTTGGTCTTATCTTTAACCAAAGATCAGCGTATACTAATATATAACTAAAGCTCGTGTGTTTGGGAAAAATGGGAGAATAAGATAAAAATAAAAATAAAAAATAAATTAAAGGAGAAGAAAGAAAGAAAGAAAGAAAGAGAGGGAAATAAGTAGAAGAAGAGCTTGGCGCATAGATAGCTGCGCCGTGGTGGGGAAAGAAATGAAATAGAGGAAGAGAATTAATTCGCTCGGCAGCAGAAACGATGAAAGAGCTTCTCTCTTTTTCTCTCCTTTGGTTGCGGTTGTGGGTATATGTGGAGGACGATGAGAGTTGCTTGCTACTACTATACTACTACTATATTTTATTCGGCAGGCTTTTACGAGCGGTGTAAAACAATGGCTCGTTCTGTTCTTGTTTTTACTCTTGTAAGCGTTTTAGTGCGAGTATATATAGTGTGCGCTGGACAAGAAACTCCAGTGTGCACACGCGCGTCCTCCCTCCACTTGACCTCCCCCACCACCCCACCCTCCTACATCTCCTTATTTTCCCTTCTTCTCTGCAACTCTTATTCGATTCACGACTTCTCCCGCTGCTAGTTCTGCTCTTGGTTTACAGATAAATACCGCAGGTGGAGAGGTCCATCGACAAAAAAAGAAAGATGCACAAGAAAGAGAGATAGTGGCGCGTGCATTTATTGCGCAATAATCGTTAAAACGATCGAAACACGAGTCCAGGGGGGGATCTCACGACCGTGTGCACAGATTGCCTAGGCAAAGCAGCAAAGGATTATTCGGATGAGGCTATTGTGTATGTATCTATACGTGTGTGTGTGTGAGTATGTGAGAGTATCTGTCGCCTACTTCGAATGAGACAATCGGCGAATTAACTTTCAATGCTCGCCGAGCAGTTAGCGATCGACGTGTAAATTACCTTCGGGCTTTTCATTGTTTGCCATTTGATTATACCGCTTTATTATAATGTTTATAACTTATATGTATTAGGTATAGTTATACACAACGCGACATATGTGACAAGTTTAGCTTTGTGATTTTTGCACAATTATTATACGAGACAGTCGAAATGGTTTTTTCTTCAGCCTTTTTTTCTTTTACTTCAAGACTCGGAATGCAAATGATTATGGTATTAGTATAATATGAAAAAACGCGAGGTGTAATAATGTAAGTGATAACAATAAGTTTACGTCAAAGTTAAAGTTAATTATATTTTAATTGAAGTGCATTTATAGCTTTACAAATGTGGCATATTCGAATAATTCTCTTGACTTGCACACATGCATACATACATCCATACATATAATATATTCAGTTAATTGTAAGTGAGTATATTATATATAGTACAGGGGATGACCATATATGCGTTAAAAACATTGGGCAAAACAAGCCTGTCGTATTTAGCACGAGTACATACATACTTACATACATACACGTGCGCACGTATAAGTAGCAGTGCAACGGGGACAGTCCTAAAAAAGTCAAGCTGAATTTTCTCTCAATTACACAACGTTAATTCCAAGCAATTTATCAGATAGCCGAGGAGGGATAAAAGCGTAACTATATGTAATGTGTGCACGTATGTGTGTGTGTTTACGTAGTGCCACTGGATGGGACTCTCGCATATAGGTAGTAATAGAAAAACAAAGCAGAGAAGCTAGTGAGCTCAAGGATATATGGAAAAAGAGAGAGAGAGAGAGAGAGGACGACTGCATTAAAAGGCCATTAATTAAAGGTCTGAAAATTTCCCGGAGCATTGCACAATGGTGTTAGTGTTGCGATGTAAGTTAACGCTTGTTGCGCTTACGAGTCGTCGTTGCTACCGTACGTGTGTACTGAATAATATAAGCCATCCTGAAGTGTGATTAGCCGTAAACGGAAACGAGATTCCGCCGCGAGTTAGTTGGATCTCCATCGCAGGCAGCGGAGGAGGGAGATCCGCTTCGACGACGGCGCGAAATCTCATTATCCTATAGGTACATACACCGTGCGTGCTTGAGCATCAGCTGCGAGATGTATCTCTCACATATACGTATATGTACGTCGCGTGTATTTCACGCATATAAATCTCTCCGAAGAGGTCGCGAGTTTGGGGGATGCTGCTCTCGCTCTACATATATGACAAAAATCAGGCTGCATAGGTACTGGATGGCTATCCGCGGCTGCTCTGCTCTTGGACGTATATTTATGGGGATCACGATCCCAGCGAGCGCTATACTATATATACGCTATACTCTAAGCCCGGGCTACCGTAAACTCTAGCGATCTTTCTATCTGCCTTGCTACTGCTGCTATCTTTCCGGATCTCATTGTTCGACGAGTGTCGATCTCGCCGATTACGCTTCTACAGATTTTACCCGAAGTTCCAACTCTAAGCTGCTCTCCTTGCTATACACATATATAGAGGTAGGTAGGTATATATATATATATATATATATATA
>JAPYZE010001967.1:0-18568 GCA_030522805.1 Leptomastidea abnormis
TTGTAACGACTATGCCCAATGTCCGCATAGCTTACATGCGCAATAATATTATTGAAAACTTATTTGAGGATACGTGTCACAATGCTCTATAAAAAATTTTAATCATTAAAAAAAAAATTAAATTACCAGTTCTGCATATTATTTCCGTGCAGATTTACGACAGGTGATTAAAACATAAAGGTCTGTCGTTGATATAATGGATTTTTAACATAATTCTAATTATTTTTTTTTTATGTAGACATTAATTTTTAAGTTCTTTCTGAATCATAATTTAATTTTTACATCTAATAAAGACTTTAATTGTACAAAGTTATTTAATTTTGTTTATGTTACTCGGATCTATTTTAATATACGCTTAATATTCAATGAATCATTTTAGCCAGGTGAATAAATTAACAAAGCTCAAAAATAATCTTTATATAAATACAAAATAGAAAAATAGAATCGATAGCAGAGAAAAATAAGGAATTCCTAAAACACAAATATGTTGATAAGTAAATATTATTTGTTTAAAATTACAATTAATTAAATCATTTCAACAGACTTAATAAACTTCCGCTCCAAAACCTACAGATTATCTAATAAACCAAAATCGATTATTATTTTCCAAGCCTGCCTAACTAGCAAACAAACGTATATATATATGTATATATTGCAATATGTACATATATCTATAAACTCTCTCAACTAGCTGTAGAATTTCTGCAAGCTGTACTGCAATTAATTCCAAGAAAAATGAACAGCGCGCGACAATAGCTTTTTCCCCCTCCCCCTTCTACCTGCCAAGCGTATACAAGGAGTCAGACCTTGCAAGCGACATGCGAAGGGTCAATAGAAAGCGCTGAATTATAGCGTCTACCATCCTTCTATCGCAGCTCTTTTACTTACGCGAACTACTACTATACCGTGTACAAATCGGATAGGGGTCGTATGTTAATATCAAGTGCTCGTGATATTACTTAATTGGATGTTCTCGCGATAGTGCTCCTTAAGAACAAGTCAAGGTTGTGATATAGGCTTGATGAAAATTTTCGTGCGTGTGGAAATTGAAGAGCTTTTGGGAGAGTGCGTGCAAGATCAGACCTTCCGTAAAAATAATTGCCTAAGGCTATATTAGTGAAAAAGGGGAGATAACAAAGTGTACATGTTACACGTTTAATACATTTTGATAAGATACAATGTATCTGAATTTAAATCCTGCTGAGATTAATGTGAAATGTGTGGCTACAACATTTGCATGTTTGTTAATTATAAAGTTGACGATGGGGAATTGAAAAGTGGGCTACTACGTATTTACTATATATGCTGCTGTATGTTGGGATAGAAATTTGAGAAAAGTTATGATGTATGTAGTTCACTGCGGAGTTGAAAAACAAAAGTTTTATTATTATTTTTTTACTTTTTTTTTTTTATTAATGTGACTTCTGGGAAATCGTGCGTTGTCGTCGCAATAATAATGACGAAATATTTTAATTTGAGCATGCTGAGTGGGAATTATAATTGCCGCTTGATTTATTAATCGAACTAGTGGGGATGTACTAGCGCTATTATTATTTTTTTTTTTTTTTTGAGTTTGGCAGAATTTCAATTTATTGTGTAAAAATTTTATAACAAACGTTTTTTGTTATTTGACGTCTGGATAATAGTAGCTTGTAAATATGGTAAAGTGACGTTGTGGAAAATTGAAATAAATTTTTTTTTTTTTAAATATGAATGCGTTTTGAGATCGTGTCAGGATTAAATCTGATCTGCCCACATGAGAGGTAAAAGTGAGCTGACCGTGTTAGCGCCTAGACTACCCGTATTATGCCTCTATTTTTTTTTACTCTTTCATTTTTTGAACAATGTCAAGAAGAATAACATAATAAAATGCATTTAATTCAACAATTTAATAAAGACTTTATTTACATGTTAACAAATAATAATCTATTTGAAGTTACTCAATTTTTAATAAGACTTTATAAAGACCTTATGATGTTTTGTGATTTATACGTTTCTTTGCTTGACAAGCAAATATGTGCATTGTTGTTTTTCCACGTATTTGTGTCAATAATGTTTGTGTACAAAAGAAAAAGGAATGAAGTATTGCAATACGCGAAAAAGAAAGGTAAACTTGCTGCCTGCTAGCGTGCAAAGAAAAATATAAGCAAAGATGAAAAATCACGATATATTGTTCAGAGACCTGTCTGTAAATGTTATGTTCATTTCAATAAACTTCGATGACATTTTATATACATTGGAAATAAATATTAATTTAATATTTAATACGACAATATTTCAAGGATTGTGAGATGAAAAAATGAAATTCTTAAGTTTTGTAGTAATTAAATTTTGAAATATTTCTCTTCATCCTTGTGAATCCCAGAGATTTTTGCATGAAAAGTGAATTAAAAATAAGAATTTTAACACACTTTAATTTAAAATTACAAAATTTCAAGTGAAAAATTCTTTCATGAGTTAATTACAAGATTCATGTATATTCATAGATCTAAATTAGCAATTTTTTTATAAAATCGATAAAAAACAGCCTTTAGAAAAATTTTTATTTTTACTTTTTTTTTGCAATGTCAAATACACGATGTTTGCGTATAAAACTATTTTATCAATTATAACGTAAAAATTGTCACAGTAACAAGCTAAATAAAATCATTTTAATTTAATCAAAAAACATTTATTTGACACAAAAAAAGAAAAAAAAAATTATTAAATCTCCTATGCTTACGGGATTTCTCTCTACAACAGACAATTTTCGAAGCAATGCAACGGTATTCTTGGTCAAGTCGATTAATTGGATTCTCCCATTGTCGATTTCGTATTTTGCCATTTATATACACTAGAGTTGTTAAGGCTACCGCATCAGATTGATCTTTTAGGAAATTGATTGTAAACCATTTAACTTACTCGGCATGCATCTTTAAGTCGACTTCATAGCAAAAATAGGCAAATAAATAAAATAATTTATTTGGAATAGTTTATAAATTAACTTTGACAAACTAGAGATAAATAAATAGTCTATGATAAAAAATAAAATAAAAAGCAAAATAATTAAATTATATGATAGTGAGTATAGAACGGCAGAAATAAATTATATTTTCCTTTGGCTAAGCTAAATTTATTTTTCTCCGATTATTACATATAGAAGAAAGTTAATTCACTAACATTGTTTGTGTCCTGTTGTTTCCTCAATATTGAGAATTAATTTATTAGTCCAAATAGCTTCTATTCTTGACTTAAAGCAATATAGTATCTCTCCGTTGTTTTACTATGACAAAGAGATTTAGAATTCTATATAATATATAGCTATAATTGTTTGTGAGTTAGCTTTCGTCTATTGTCCACCACTACTGACTATATTTTTTTATTACTTTATTCACTTTTATAGTCCATTAAATGCGAAGTTAATAAAAAATAGTATTATTATTATACTATTTTTTATAAAATTTTAAATAAAAAACAATTTTAGGTTTTTTAAAGATAAACACGTTTTAATATATCTATATAAGTATTATATAGTTGACTTTAATTAAGATTAGCGGTCTAGACTTGCACTTGCTAAATACACTCGTATATTGTATATCATGTTTCATTGTAAAAATAGAAGCTTAATCTAAAATTAATTCTTTTTCTCATTCACTACAGAATTATAAATGTAATTATTTAAAAAAAAAAAAAAAGATTTAAATAATGAAATTAAAATGAAGAGTTTATGGGAAAATAAAATTCAATATAAAATTGCTATATACTCGAAATCTGATTAACGTCAATCTCCCGTACTAAAACGACAGGCCGCAGCCGCAAATCAGTACACGTAATCATCGAATCGGATTAACCGATGAAAATTCATACGAAGCCCTGTCGGGAAAGATAATCTCAATGCTCCTGTTACTCGTTCCTTTTTATCAAAATCTCATCGAGAGATACTTTTTTTTTTCTCTACGAGCTTGCAAAATTGTCAATTTAAGTATTATCGAGATATAACCAAGCGCTTGGCTAAAAATTCAAGTTTTTTTTTTTTTTAAAGGAATCTACTTATTTCAGCTGACATATTACTATATGTAATAACGTGATATTACTAACTAACCCTAGGATAAGGTTGGAGGTCGCTTGAGTTTATAGATTCAGGAATCCTAGGCCACTGAGATAGGAAAAAGCGAAGCTTGAATATAAAATTTGGTGGAAAGAGGGGGAGAGAAAAAAGCAAACGGAATAAAAAGAAGAAGAGGTTGCTCTAATGTAAGCTGGTAAACTACTAAAGCGTCTCGTACATCACGCATAGGAAAGCTATATACGATGCGCTGAGAGCGATATGTGTGTCTCGTACGCATTCAAGCTTTTTCTCTCAATGCCCGATTTCTCTTTTACTTCTTTTTTATCCACGTTTTTAGTCGTCCTCGAAAATAGTCATGGCACTCTTTTCTTGTGCATTAACTGCCTCGTGGTAGATGTGTAGTGTGAGAGAAAGGTAGCTATGAGAAAAATACGAGTGGAAAGAAGAGAGAAGGGAATCGGTGCTGTTCTTGTTGAAGGAGATACGAGAAGCCCCAGTAGCAATAGCGAGGCGATCCGAGTAGAAGCAAGCTACATTGCGGTACTCGGGTAACGTCAAAGAAGCCCGCCCCAGTTACTTTTTCCTCTTCCTTACTCTCTCTCTCCGCGTACTCTTGCTCGTATAGTTCCTCTTCGTCCATCCCGGTAGCTTTCGCTCACTCTTCTATCTGCTGACTCCATTTTTCTCTACTTCCCCCTCCCAGAACCTTTCGCAAGCTTTCGTGAGCTTTCTCGAAAATTTTCATCGGTCTGATGGCAAAGGAGGTTTCGTGAGGAGTCTTCTCAGATAGGTCAGACTCTCTCGAGTGGTGCGAGGCGAGCTCACTCTTTTTCTTTCTTTCTTTCTTTTACTTCCTGTACCGCGAGCTATTGAAAAATGGCACGCCGTGCTTTTTGCGCTCGAACCCTTTTTTATATTCTCCGCTCCTTTATTCCTTTGTCAATCTATTTTCTTTCTCTCTCTCACTCTCTTTCACTCTCTTACTATCCTTTTCTTTTTCGATCTATCCTGGCTCTTCAAATTCTGCTCGCTCAGACTTATCGCTTGTAAGTGAATGATGTACGAGCAGTGTGATTCGAATGATGGGTTAGTGGAATTAAAAAGAAACGAAAGCCAAGGTTTCTAAAGTAAAATTGAATTGGATGGTTCTTTAACTTATTGTTTTGGATACATGAAAGATTTTTCAAAATATGAACATCGTATACCTGAAAAATATGATTATTTCAGGTCGTAAGATAATTGAAATGTAGATTGGCAATAATTGTGCTTTATGAAGTGATCGATACAAAGTTTTTATTATTATATATCTATCCAGTATTATTGAGTAGATAGAGACAAGACAGTCTTGAAAATAAATTAAATGTCTCGTATCGTGATGATGATAGCTTACGTTCGAAAAATTATATGTCCTACAAATATGATCAATAAGATTACATAATTTTAGATAGATGAGTGGGAAAATTATTCTTTTAATTAAATTTCAGACTTGCATAAAAATTAGATTTGTTAAAACTTGGAATATTTAAGACATTTAAATTCAATTATCTTAAAAATGCTAATGAAGAATATGAATATCTAGTTCTGGGTAATCTAGGATTTTTTCGAATAAAAGAAGATTATCATATCATGAAGCTCTTTTACATTTGAAACTGAGATTTCTAGACCGCACTTTTTTCATTCCTTTATTTTTTAATTTAACATTATTATAAAATTTTAATTTTATAAATTAAAATATGAAATTACATAATAATCTAGTAAAAAATAAATAAATAACATACATCATATAATATTTCAATTAAGTATAAGAAGTAATTGATGAAAAAAGTTAAGAAAGCAAATGATTAAAAACTAAAATTTATGAATTTATTAGTGCATGAAGATAAATACTCGTAAAAAAAGTCAGACGCATATATTTTTCCGCCTATTACACGAACTTAAACTGCAATTTTTTGAAAGTACACGAATAAAAAATAAAAAAGCTCTGCTAGAAAATTTCCAACTTCAATAGATAACTATAGAGATTCAAACTATTGTTTTTGAGATGAAAAATAAAACACATTTTTTTATAAAAAAACATTCAGAAACATGTGAAATATATAAATTTGCGGTAGAGAGAGATAGATAGAGAAAGAGAGAGAGAGAGAGTAGGTAATATGATAAAATACCATTTGCCGAGAGAGTCTGAATTTTTTTTTTCTCTTAGTTGTGATATAGCGATTTTTATCAGAGTAAATAAAGGTTACACAGTTACATCGTATAACCGGCGTAAGAGCAATTTCCCAGTAAAATAGATTTGAGTAGAATATTCTTTTATTTTTACGTTGTTAAAATTTTATTTACGTAACTGCTTTACGAGAATGAGGTAAAATTTATCTCGTTATTACGGTAGAGTATAAATGAAGTTAAATTATTCGTAAGAAATAATCAATGAAATTATACATCGTATTTTAAGTAGTAACAACCTGAATAGGTCAGACATATTATATAAACACTTTTGCTCAACAGCTTATACTCTCACTTCTCGAACTATTTTCAATTGTTAAATAATTACGCAACGTCAATAAGCGTAATTGAACTTAGCTATTAATTATTAATTAAATTTCCAGTAGATTTCGATACTTTTTCTCCCTTTATAGTGTCTCTCGTAACTTGTGTTCGAAATTGCGGTCCGAGTCTCAAGGGAAAGTTGGAAGAGGGGGCTACTTCGGAATCCCATGTGTATCCACACATTCTCATAAATTTATTTTCTTTATCCGTTAAATGATAACACAAGTGTATTGTAGATTGTCTAGTTCAGAAATGGAAAACTTTACTACTTTTGTGGTTAACTTTCATTTTCTTTTTTCATTCTTTCTGTATTAGCTTTATCTGCACTCGATATTTTTATTTTTTATTATTTTTCTTACTTGACAAATATTATAGTAGTTAGACTCTTTTTTTTTTTTAATTTTTTTCTTTTTCTTAATTATCATAAACTGAAAAAGATTACTTCGCTACTGTTTCTACAGGGTGTACGCTTACGTTTTAATTAAGTCTTGAAAAGAAAGAAAAAAAATATTTTAACTTGAAAAAAAAGATATTTATCGTTCTTAATTTTTTCTTTTAATTTCACATCATAATAAAATACTGCATTAAAAAAATCATAAGATTAAAAAAAAGTTACCTTCATTAATGAATCTACAAATCGATATTACATTACATGTCAAAAAGGTAACAAAGTTTTAATCGTATTTTCAACATCTACCAATAATGAATAATGAAAAAAAGAAAAGTTACAACAAAAGGATCAATCCCGTTTTTCCTATACTTCTTCTTTTTTTTTTGTTCCAAGTAATTACAATAAAGCCGAGATGTTAATAGCTGAGAGACATAAAATCGAAGCGGAAACCACGACATTTCCATTCATTACTCATTTCTTTGTCTTTGATGTAGCTCTTCTTGGTAAAATAGAGCTTATTACAAGTATAAAATCTGTATCCGTCGACAAGTCGTCGTGGTGTACATAGTAGCATGAAAAGCACCTAGAATTCAATTGTTCCGATAATTTTTTTGTTCTCAATCTTTCCCTTTTTCTCGTCATTCTGGAACTTCTTAATTACCAACGTCCGTCTAAAAGAATAAAATAAAAAGAAATGTTCAAACTCTCATCGTCAATAGCCTTCGTACTTATCCAAGCCAATTTTCCTCTTTCCTTGCTCATATTTATGGAATGTTTCAATTGAGAAGAGCATCGACGATAGTCCTTATCGCGATATTCGAGCCTCGCGTGGCAATTAGTCCATTCATAAAGTAAATTCAGATAAGATCGGCCTCGCATTTGAGAGAGAGATGGAGCTATGAACCCCTCTACTACTACTAGGTTGAAAATTTAAACCACCCCGGTGGAGGTCGCACTCAGCTTTAGCATCAACCCGCAGATCCTCGAACTCTCTCAACAACACCAAGCAACCTATTTTTCTTTTATTCGCTCAACTTTCTCGTATATATATACGTATAGAGTGAAGAGCCAAGTTGAAGAAGCGACGACTTTAGCGACTGTGCAACGGACTCGATTTGAATAACAAAATTCAACTCTCGCTTCTAGCTCTTGCCGCGTGCTCTTGTCGTCAATTAAGTATAAGGCAGCAGATAGCAGTATAGCGACGGGAGTGGCTCATAATTCATCGAGTTAGCGGGTGCCGCTCGATTCTGGAAGTAGGCAAAAAAAAAAAGGAAGAGGCACACGGAGAAGAGTCGAAAAGAGATGAAGAGAGAAAGAGTGAAGTGCGATGAGATGAGTAGGAGATGAGGTGGTGGATCCTTGCCTGCTTCGATCGAAGCTCTGAAGTCGGGCGATAACGAGAGAGCTTCCGGAGGCACCTACCTCTCTCTCTCTCCCTCTCTCTCTCTTTCTTTAGCACTCGCTCTACTGCCTGCCTCGTTAGAGAAGCAGCTCTTCGAATAATTGCGTCCCTTCATCTTCCTCTCCTCCTTCTCCTTCTACTTATCATCATCTTTTATCTCTCTCTCTCTTTTGGCTTTCATATCGCCCGAGAAAACGTCTTTTCGATCGGTAAACTAAACACGTGCGAGGGAGAGAAAAAGCTAAGCGTCACTCCAGCCGCTTTTGCCAATTAACTCCTCCTCATCCTCCTCTTCTTCTCTTTCCTTCCATCTCTATACTCTTCTTCTTCTTCTTCTTCTTCTTCTTCTTCTTTTTTGACGTGAAATTAACGAGCTGTCGTAACGCGGAGTTGATGTAACGGGTCGAACGTTATACTCCCTTGCAGATTTTGCAGAAAACTTCCCGACGGATATTCTCTCTTTTCCTCCTCCCTTCACTATAACGTAAGCTTTCGACGGTAATTAGCCAAGCTTAATTACCGCGCCTCTATATATACTGCTACTACTACTACTATATACGTTAAAACTCTTGACTCGCACTCTCTCTTATCCCAGGGGCAATTTTATTCAATAAAAGCTACAATTTCTCGATGTTGGCAAAAGATATATACATATAAGTATATAGCGATAGTCGTTTTCGAGAACAGCATACCTCACACCTATATTATATCTGTTTGAATATACTGATCGAGCTACTGCGATATGGCAAGTGCGTAAACAAACTTTCTGTATCTGTATGTAGGTATATCGAATTGTACATAATTCTATGGACATTTATTGAGCTGTATTGTGTTAGTTTACATTCTATCAGTCGTTAAAGGACCAATAAGCTAAATAGGTACACACAAACTCTTTCTCTCTCTCTTTCTTGTTATATTCCAATCAATAAAATCGCGTTTTATAGTAGTATCTCGCAATAAAAGAAAAAAAGCTTTTTCAAAAAACAAAAACACTATTACGATTGGGAATTTTTAGATCCATAATACAATAAAGTAAAGTCAAACTCATATAGATAGTACATACACACACACACACATATATATAGATCTCAAGTTTTAGGGTAAACAAGGAAAGAAAACGGAAAACAGTATACAGTCACTCTACTACTGACGCTACTGTTGCTGCTGCTGCTTTGAGGAAACGTTTCTCAGGGTTGGATAAACCGTAATCGAGACTGGATTGTGTTTGGAATGGACAAACATCCAAGCAGTAAAGAAAGAAAGAGAGAGAGAGTTAGTCTTCGCATTTATGTGTGTAAAGAGTGAGTGAGAGGAAGAAAGCAAAAAAAAATTGCCTGCTGACTTCCGGGTAAACGTTCTCTTTCTCTCTGTCTATACTCTTTATCTCTTTATAGATGGGATAAAGCTTAGAGTATTGTGAATGAAAATGTGTGTGCCCTTGCTTTTTTTTTGTCACGTCTCAATTTTCTTCGAAGTCAGATACGAGAGAGTAAGAGAGAGAGAGAGAGAGAGAGATGAGCTTTTGGTATATAAAGCTCTCTCATTCTTTTTTCTCTCTCTCTATCTCTCTCTTAGCGCATCCATCATCTTGGGATAGGCTGTGTGGGTACATACACACACTTTATCTTTCGTTTATTTTCAGGGACACTAAGCGACGCAGTAGTACTATTGCTCTTATGTCTTTATGACTGGGTTAGACAATAAAAAAAAAGAAGAAGAAGAAGAAAGGAGGAGTAGAGTGAGATCGTATAAGAAAAGGATGAGGCTCTTGACGATCGACAAGACTGGTGGTACTCTTTGGTGATGTGACTTGTGAAAAAATATAGGGATTTGCCAGGGTCGTTAGGGAGATGCTGCTTGAATAAGTCCCTTGAGGGGAGTTGGAAAAAAAAGAAAGAGGTACGACGCTAAAAGCCGAGATCAGCGATAGGCGCTCAAGTGGTAGTAGCAATAGTAGTAGTAGTAGTAGTAGTAGTAGTAGTAGTAGTAGTAGTAGTCATCGTTGTCAACGACAACGAGTGGCAGTAGACGAGTAGAAGTATATAGAAGAAGAAGAAGAAGAAGAAGGAGTAAATGAAGGAGAAAAAAAGACGCGCGAAATAGAGGTGGGAGTTAAGGGGGTCGCTAGGTGCGAAAGCTGCTGCCAGGCATCAAAGGCAGTAGAGAGGGAGAGAAGAAGGAGGGAGTAAGTATTGCTAGGGGGAGGGAGAGGAGGAAGGCTTTAACTGTAAAAAAGAGAAGAGAGAAAAAAAAGAGATCACTTGTTACTCACTCGACGAGTCAGGGCAGTGGAGGCTCATTCGGATGCCCGAATCGCCGAGTAAACCAGGCCATGGCTCCGGGCTTGTGGGAAAGCCCGGCTCCTCCCGAGCACCTCTTCCACGTCCACGTTCTCGTTCTCGTCCTCGTCGTCGTCGTTGTTATTGTTGTTGTCGTCGTCGTGATTGCGATCCTTTATACCCCTCGTCCCATACTCCCCTACCCCCCCTCCTATAAAACCTCTTCCTTTCTTCGTGTACAGCTGGGCAAGTCGTTTATTTTCCTTGGCCCTTTATCCCCTCCCCAGCCCCGAGGTTATATATGTATACAGCTTTCCCCTAGCTGCTGATGCTTGGCCGTTGCTTGCTTGCTTGAGGCGCTGCGTATAGACTCTATATCTCTATCTATCTATCTATCTCACTCACACAAACAACAACACTAGCAGTAGACGCGCGACGCGGTTGGGCTAACAGATGGGCCGGTGACGATGCTGATTGTGGTTTTTTTTTTAGTAGCTTACAAGGGCAACTCTAGCATAACGACCGTTGTTGCTGCTGCTATTCGAATTGTCAGCAGCAGTAGCGATGAGGAGGTCGAGACCCGCGGGACCACTAGCTGCTCGGACTCGAGGTTGCTGGCGTCCTCGAGGTCGGGCACGGGGCCCAGGACACGCGGCTGCGCGGCTGCACGCTAGTGGCGGCTCCGACGACGACGATGATGATGATGACGACGAACTCGTCGGACCCGCTGACATGGCGGCTACTACTCTTCCAGCAGCAGCTGTGTCACTCGGTCCCCGCTACCCTCTTCTTTTTTCCCTCCTCCCTCACTCTCACTCGCCCTCGTCTGCTAGAGCTTTTTTATCTATGGGTCTGACAGTTAGATCTGTCTGACACTACTGCTGCTGCTGCTGTTACTACTGGACACGCACAGACACACACGGTGATGGGGCTGCGCGAGCACCCACGTTCCGTTGTAACGCACTCTGAACAACGATTATCGAGGACGGACGACGGGCGCTAGCCAGCCAACTGGGGCGACAGAGAAAACACGGCACGACACACCCTCGAGACTCTTCTCGCCGCGCGGTCGCGGGAGCTCTCGGCTCGAACCGCCACTACTGCTGCTTGTTGGTGGTGGTGCTGATGCTGCTGTGCTTGTCGCGCGCGCGCGCGCTTTACTTCTCTGGCCAATAGCGACGGTCTCATGCTCCCTCCTCGTCCCTCAAAGCTCAGCTGCGCAAAAGCTTGGACGCCGATGAGCCAGCTGGGTCTTTTGTATAAGAAAGTAAGGGAGAGAGAAAGAGATAGAATGAAAGGCTGAGAGGAAAAGAGGAAGTACTATGTGCCTGCGATGTACCCAAGTGAAAGTCGTTCTCTTACTCTTTCTCTCCCTCTCTTTTTACGTCTCTCTTAAACTAATGCTCTGAATGCCGCGGCGCAGTCGTCGCAAGCTCGTGCAAGCTCGGCTGAAGTCGGATGAATTCGACTCTGGCTAGTACATAGTTTGCACGCTGCTATATTTTGCCTCCTACTCCCTCGGCTTCCAGCCGCTACCGATTAGGAGATAACGACAGTGGATACGTATATATATGTGTGTATACAGCGACGACAACGAGGACGACGATGGTGTCGTGTGCTTGCACGAACGAGCTTTCGCGTTCGCACGGAGACGATACGAGCGTACAGATTGTAAACAGCACGATTTGAAATAGTTGTATACGTGTATATATTTACGAACAGACACGACATGCTATACAGGATTATGTTTTATTCTATCTGGGTATATGGTCTTGTTTCTGGCTGCCAGTGTGATATCATGCAAAAGATGGAATTTGATAATTTAAAATGACGATTAAAAATATTGATTATTTTTATCTGTATGTGGTAAATGGATTACGAATGAATTGGTTTATTTGTTTAAACAGGGGACATTCAAATTGGAATTATCGAATTTGAATTTCGAGGTGATAAAATAAAATAAATTGGATAAACTTTAGTTTTAGTTAAAGTGAGAAGATTCATTTAGATTTGTTTTGTTTAGAATACAATAGTAAAAATATTTTTTTCATCTTTCTAAGATTTTCATTTTGTTTTTCGTAGAAAAAAAAATATTAAAAGTTATCTTTAGAAAAAAAGAGTTTAATATTGTTACAAGTTTTCCATGATGATATTTTTATTTACGGTGAAGATGATTATCCCGTTTTGAAATTGAAAAAATATAGCATAACTGACCTAGATAAAAAAAAATATAATCAAAAGAAAATGCTTAACTTGAGAAAAAAATATTAAAAGAAATATTTTTTTTTCTAATTTCAACTCTATCTAAAAAAAATTTGTATACAAATTTGCAAGTTCCAGCAACTGGTAAAATCAAAAAGCTTCAACAAAATAACAAAATACGACGTATTACTTCAAATACAACAAAAAAAGTAGACAAAAATAAAATAATTTTCGTCAGGAATTTTTCTTGATTGGTAGCTATGTAAGAAAAAGAAGGAGAAAACAAGAAGGCGAAAACAAGCAAAAAAAAATGTAGAAAGAAAAGAGAAGAAAGAAATGATAGTAGGCGATGGGTGGAAGATGTAGATGATACGAAATGAGTACGAGCGTCGCAAAAGTAAAAGAGAGAAGAGAAAGAGCTTACCAAAAAAAAAAAAAAAAAAGAACAAGCAACACGGTTTGGCGACGCCGGTAGAGTAGAAGCCAAACGAGGGTGCTTGAGGTCGTAAAGCCTGTTATAAAGCTGGGAGGAGATATAGGGTAGCGAATATTCCGCCTGGATAATTTCGCGACGTTTATGCGCTTTCGAGCTTTTTCGGCACCAAACACACACACACACACACACAGCGTGGCTTGGAGAGAGAAGAGAGATGAGAGGCTGCGAAGAAATTGGTACAGCAAGTGAGAAAGCGACGCGCTTACTTTGAAACGTACGACGAGTCGGGTCGGGGGCTGCTGATTTGCGTTAAAGGGAGGAGTTAAGGGTGGTGGAAAAAGGAAGAGGGAAACAAGTTAGTGCCGCGTCGTAGGACGCGCCTCGAATAAATTTGCGCAGTAGGGCGCGAGAGGAAAAGAGCCGCTTTACCGCGTAGATATAAGTTGCTATACTGCTGCTACTACTGCTACTCCTACTACTACTACTACTACTTATACAACTACTGCTGCAGCTAATGCTGTAGCCCGGAAAATGTTGTTCAATTCGTCGTCCCGGAAACCTCGCACAACCGCCTCTGTACTGCTGCACTCGAGAGCTTTGGCTTCGCTTGCTATATATATATTACTATACGATGTACCTATATGGCTCATTTTTTTCGCTAATCTTTATTTCTTCTTCGTCTTCTTCTCGGTGACTTGACTTGATATTATATTTTATGGTTTTATTTTTATTTTTAATGGAAGATCCCTTTTTGGTAATAACTTAGGATTTTATCATTTATTTTTTATCTTGTAGACTTACTGGATAATAAATTATAGACAAGTCAATAAGCTTATGAAAACAAAGTCATATTAATTGTCATAATACAGTGATTAAATGAAGATATCTTTATCATTATTACAATAAAATATATCATCTACCTCAATATATATTTTTATTTGTATTATTACACCAAAAGATCACGGAATATCCTCATATAAATTACTTTATTTGTAACCGCTACAGAGAATTAAACGTTAGTAGGATATGAAAAATAACAGGTTTTTTTGTAGTAATAAAAACGTTTATTCTTACTTGATTTTTCATTGAAACGAATAATATACTTATTTTTCACTTATCAAATAAACTCGTTTGAAAAAAAAAGTAAATGAGAAAAAAAAATTCTTTCTAATAGATTTTATCGATCAGCACAGATTTGAGAAAAATAGCCTGAGGGATGAAAAAAGAAAGAGAAGATTGTGAGAATAATGAGATAAGAAGGAAAAGTAAAGTAAAGGAACAATAGCCGAGTGTGATTTTTTTTTCGGCGATACAAGTCGACAAGTGAAAAAAAAATCCTTTCCCCCCTTCTCGTCATTGTACACGTCAAACAAAGCGGTTGGCGTCTTATTTGACAAAGAGTGTGCAGCAGTAGCCTTAGCCCAGTGCTCTATTAGTCGTTGCATAAGTAAAGCTCAAAATTGAAAAGTGACGAAGCATCGGACCCAAGCGGATGGAGCGTGTCAAGTCTAGTGCCTAACTAAAGAAAAAAAAGTAGTAGTAGTAGGAGGAGGAGAAGAGATAAAGAAAAGAAAAAGCTAGCTGGAATAAGTAAACTTTGGTGGACTGGGAAGTGAAGAGCCACTGGGAGTCCAGAGCCACTGCTAAACCACTGAAAGCTTTACTTTAATCTTCTCACGCTTCTTTTTTTTTGTTTTGCTCCTCTTTTTCTCTCCTCTTCGTCCTCTTAGCCAGTCGCTCATGCGCAGATGACATTGGCTCTTTGCTTTTTCTTTCTCTCTCTCGTTTACGAGGAGATTAAATCTTGTTTCTTTCTTTTTTTTTTTATTTTTATTTCAATTTGCGAAGAAATTACTTATCCGTGAGCCTCGTTTTTAAAGAGTGTACACCGTTGAAAGACTAATATTGACATCATTTTACCGAAGCATCTTGAATGCTGGTTTGAATATATAATTTAACCGGGAAATAAATCGCAAACATTATTAGCTTTATCAAATCAGCCAAAGTTGTTTGTTTTCGATACGAATATAATGCTCGAAATTTTTAAAATTTAAATATCAATTTCTATCTCTTTAAATACCAGACAATAAATGTCTCTATGTAAAAAACAAACAACAGCATTTATTAATTTCTTTAGATATTAAATTTATTCCTCTTGGAAAAAAAATGCAGAGAATAAAGAGCAATATTTCATCGCGTTTTAAAAGTACACAGACAATTTTTTCATACAGACGTTGTCCAGTTTAATCCATTGCAGGTCACTGACCACCAGCTGAATCATCTTCCAAGCCACACGCGCTTTGAGGAAAATCTCGTCTTGCTTTCTGCTTACACGAGCTTTTATCGTGTGCCTTTCTTACTTTCCCCCTCATACTGAAAGTTTGCTTAGACTGAAAGACGAGAGCTTGCAGAGGTTCTAAGTGTACAGTAAAGGCTATTCGAGCTGGGAAGAGAAAAAAAAGCTTTGTGGTGAAGGGGATAAAGGTAGATTAGGTGGATAGAGAACATCTTGCGGCTAACTCATACATTATTCGAGATTTTTTAAATAAGGTATATGATAGTCTTTTGATTCTCTGGAATATAATTATTTATGAATGGCTGAGGATTTTGACGTGGCTATTATGATCGTGATAAATAAATGAATTATTGCGTTAAATCCGATGTCTATAATTTTTGTGAGTAAATCATAAAATAATTTTAGTATTATTTTAGAAAAAGAAAAAAAAAATTCTCAATATAATTTTATAACTTCAATCTCTTATTTGCCAGTTAAGTTTCTAAAGTTTGATGTTACTGTATACTCTTGGAGGAAGTACAAGAACTGATAGAACACTAGTGTTCGCACTTTGTAGAAACGAATGCTAAGAGTCGACATAACTTTGTACAATATTCTCTTAAATTTATCAACGTTTAAGTTGGTGAATTTATTTGAAAATAAAATTTGATTTAGTACAACAAGTAATATTAACTTAATATTATTGATAAATTTAATCTGAATAGAGTTTCCAAATCCATGTAATACATAAACGAAGAACAATTTAACGATATTGCAAAATTTTCGGAATATTAGAGAAAGTAAAATAGTAGATCGTCCGTTGCATTTAAGCAGAATGCAAGATTCGTGGGTAGCCAATATATAAGTACACCGCAATAGCGCGTTAGCAGGCAACTTCCTGAAACCAACAACAATCATCAAATCTTCATCTGTTTCCCTCTCCCTTTCTTACTCTCTCTCTCTCTCTCTCTCTCTCTCTCTCTCTCTCTCTATATTATCATCTTCCTCTTGCTTCTCTAACATACTAGCTTAGCGCTGTATCGGTGATGAGAAAGCACATGGCTGCTTGCTGCCTCCACTGCTAGCAGTAAGGTGCACGTATAATCCAGTGGCACACGGAAAGCTCCGCAAGCTCTATTACGCCTGCGCGCATTTCGCCTCTCTCTCTCTCTCTCTCTCTCTCTCTCTCTCTCTCTCTCCTTCCTTCCTCCTTTGCTCTATCTTTCTCTCTCTCTAGCCAAGCTCGCTTACTCCCTCTTGCTTGTTCAGCGCTTGCATTTCGTGTCCATCTATTGATCAGCGATTGCTTGGTACATCTTCGGGCTCGACTTTACAACAATCCTGCCATCTCGCTTACACTTTCTATTACAATCGTTTGGTTTTTTTTTATTATCTTCTCTGCACTGTGATGATATATCAAAGGAAAGATGATCCGAACTTTTCTCGAGAATTCGATGGATGTAGGTGACGCGTACGGCTAATAATCGAAAATTTTGAAAATTATTGGAAATGAAATTATTTCACTATTACTTGATCATGGTTTTTTATGTAATGAATTTTTTTCTTTTTATTTATTAAAATTGAAAATCGATTTATTTTAATAGGATATATTTTTTACATTTCTTGCTTATTACTTTTTTACCGAAAATGTACGAGTATTTACGGTCAGAGGGATATTCTGTAATAAAAGTGGTCGAGTATTTTTTTATGAGCTGGATAAATTTTCGTTTTACATATTGGCGAACGCTTATGCTTCGATTCTTATTTTTTTTTTATGGATATTTAAAAACATAGGTAAATGATTTTTAATCCAGAAGAAATAAAAATTATTATAGTGTCTAGAAAATAGATAACATCGGCGAAGCTAATATTTCAAAAATAAAAAAAAATTGAACGTGCCTACGGCGAAAGCAAATTAATTAGTATTTTAAAAAGCTTGAATAATCTCTATGTACATTAAATATTTATCATTTTTACATAATATATACTCTAACAAATCTATGCATGGTTAATTAAAATTCACATCTAACCAAGCACAGCCTAGCATCTAATTATTACATGCTATTATTGGAAATTTTGTCTCTGTCACAGCTTTCATTTGTGTGTGTGTGTGTTTGCGTGTGTAGCATGACATCCTTGTAAGCTCGGGTACACTAAACTCGCGTTCACATGCCAGTAACCACAAGCTCCCTCCCAACAATCTATGAATTTTCTCTCTCTTTCTTGCATGCATCAGGTTTCTCTCTTGTTCATCATATTTGATATTCTCATATGCATACAGATTAATTTGTTGATATTTGATTTCTGTCGATATGTTAGTTATATCTTGAAAATCATTAAAGTCAGATATTTATACCCAACATTTCCTACAATCATATGTATGTATATATTGATATAAGTGCGAGCTAACTAGAAGTCAAAGCCATTTGATTTTCAAATTCCGATGCAAACTAAATTACATTTGCTGATTAGATGAAAAGCTTATTAGTTTTAGCAATTGAGATATTAATAAGGTTTCTATTTTTCAATGATTAACTTATCGCATTACGTTGCTGATTTATAAAGATTATTTTTGAGCTTTGCTTTAATTTATTCACCTGGCTAAAATGATTTATTAAATATCAAGCGTATATTAAAATAGATCCGAGTAACATAAACAAAATTAAATAACTTTGTATAATTAAAGTCTTTATTAAATGTTAAAATTAAATTATGATTCAGAAAGAACTTAAAAATTAATGTCTACATAAAAAAAAAAAAAAATAATTAGAATTATGTTAAAAATCCATTTTATCAACGATAGACCTTTATGTTTTAATCACCTGTCGTAAATCTACACGGAAATAATATGCAGAACTGGTAATTTAATTTTTTTTTCAATGATTGAAATTTTTTATAGAGCATTGTGACACGTATCCTCAAATAAGTTTTCAATAATATTATTGCGCATGTAAGCTATGCGGACATTGGGCATAGTCGTTACAA
>JAPYZE010001968.1:0-31351 GCA_030522805.1 Leptomastidea abnormis
AAAATGTTTATACCTAATGCATGGAAAAATTTTTTATTCATGTATAAAATTTTATAATTTTTTAAAATTTTATAAAAGCTTATATAAAAATTATTATTAAAATATTAAAAATATTAAATATACTGTGGCAAAGATATCTAACGTACAGAAGTAAAATTATGCAAACTTTTATCTACTTACTACGATAACAATCGATTATTGCCTTCTTATAAGCTTGACATCTGTTTTAACACTAGTATGAGGTTATCGCTCTTGCAAGCATTATAAATGAGTTTTGCCGGGAAAAAAAACCCAAAAACATAAGAGTGAGAGTATTAATTAAAATATGACCTTTATCAAATCAAACTGTGGCGAACATGGTTTAATGCGTCATTGAACAAATATGACTTTTAATGAAATTTTTGGAAGAGAGATGGATACGTCCTTGTAATGAAGGAACGAATGTATCATCACAAATTAAAGCATTAATTAATTGATTATATTAGTTTTGTGATTCATTTCAATTTTTTCAATATCTTTGATATACACCTAATACACGTACTAGTTAAAAAATACGTTCACAAATACACGCAATAATAATTTAAAATATTTCTTTATTGTTGTACTCAAAAATATTTTTCTTTTTTAAGGATTTAATAATCTACTTAATTCACAAATAGTATATTTATTTAAATTAACTTTATTTTTCATAGAACATTATTGAGTATTACTTTTTATATAAAAATTTGTTGAAATTGACATAAACACACACAAAGCTTTTTCCTCTAAACGAGGAAAAATAAATATTTTACATTTTGTTAAATATTTTTAAATGTTACAAATTTTTAATTTTAGTCTTATGAAATAATTTACAATTTATCTCGCAAGCATAGAAGAAAGTCTTCAAGTTTTTTCTGCGAGTCTTCGTTGAATTTGTTTGATTTTTCTATTAACCTAGTAAGTGGTTTACTTAAATCTATATCATCGAATGATTTCACAGATTCTTCGGACTTAGATGACGGATTAAAAGTATCTATTATTTCTGATGCCATGTCGTTAAAACTATTTTGATAGAATCGAATAACCCGCTTCCATTCCTCAATATTGATGAGAGTGACAGACGATGATCCCTGATAAAGAAATACAAATTTTTTTTTATTTATTTTTATTTATTTATTTATTTATTTAATAAGTAAATCACTTAGCTATTAATGTCAATATAATTTGAAAAGAAGAAATTATTGAAACTAAAACGACCCCCAAAAAATATAATTTAGCGAAAAAAATAATTTGAAAAAAATTTTTATATAAAATTATTTTATTTAAACTGAAGTAATAATTTTAAAGAATCGTGTTTAGATCTATTTGCAATATAAAAAAAATATAATTATATTTGCATATTTGAAATTTTTTATTACCTTTCTACGTAATCTTGTTGTATGCTGTAAAAAAAAAAAAATTATTTTTGCATAACTAGCTTAAACTATTTTTATAATAATATAAAATTTATTACCTGTTCATGAGAATGTTCATGAAAAAGTTTATCTGCAATCTGTAAATAAAATGTATAAAAAAGAGTATTATTTTTTCACGATTTATTTAATGTATTTTTATAATATAAAATTTGTTACCCGTTCATGAAGATATTTTTCTGAAGACTGTAAATAAAATATATAAAAAATTATAATTTTTGCATGATTTATTTAAACTATTTTTATGTTAATATAAAATTCATTACCCGATCATGAGATTGTTTATCTGCAGACTGTAAATAAAATAAATAAATTTTATAATAAATCAGATTGAACTAACTTGTAAACAAGAATAAATTACTATATTATATTTATCTACTTACCAAAATACTAACAATAGCCAAGAAAATAAAGACTTTGAAAAACATTTTGAATGTAATTTTGTGTTTCGAAACACTATTAATGAAATATAATATTATTATAAAAGTTGCAATAATAACGTAAAGATTTTTTAAATTTAAAATTATAAACTGTAGTTATAATTTAACGTCAGATTTTTATTTAAGAATATTTAATATACTGCCGAATAGAGTAGCTTGGTAAATAATGTGCAAGTTTCGTAATCCGCGAATCACGGGTTCGATTTGCATAGACTGTCACTCCAAAACCCGTAGTAAATATGAACCCGTAGTCAATTGAACTTCTGTATTCGTCAAACGTTAAACAACTGTAATTCAATATTTTTTCGCGGAAGCTATTTATATAAAAACGCTTAGCCTGAAAAAAATGCGAAACTCGTAAGAATTCAAAACAATAATTAAATGTTGATGTGTTGAAAAAAAAAAACAGATTGGCAAAATCAGCTTTATGAATCATAGAATATTTATACTTTACGATATAAATAAAAATGTAAACAAAAATTTTGTGACAATTATAATTATATCAATTTTTTTAATAACAATAGCAATCACACTTTTTTTGCAAAATATAGATATTTTCAAAATTAAATCAGGTGCATTTATTGTATTACGAAGACGTATGTCTATGTAATCAAAGAACACTGGTTTTGTCATTAATGTTTTTATTATTCAATTTAAACATCATAAGTTTAAATAAATATTCAAATTTGGGAAATTTCTATTTTGTCTTTTTAATTGTTTTTTTTTGTGTACTAATGCATGATAAAACCAAAAATTTTAAAAATATGCCATTAAGAGTTTTATTAGATAAAACACATTTTTATTTAATATTTAATCATTTGAGGCTTTTATGCTCACGTCAATTCAAATTTAAGTATTTGATAAATAATATACGTTTTCAAGTAATTTTTATTTTTTTAACATACAAATACTATCATTTAAGGTGTATGTTATAAAAACGGAATTCTGTGATTCATTTATCATACTTGAAAAAAAATTCGGCATCTATGTCTTTGTTGTTATAAAAATTATCTTATGAATTTTCACAAAGACTGCAAATATAGTTGTTCTCTGTGTGTACATAAAAACGTTTTAGCGATAATTTTGAGGAAAACTTTTGTTCTTTTTTTGATAGTCGCAGAGTTTAAGCGGTATCATCACGAAAATTTCCGCACGAGCGAGCTCAAAGGCATTTTAAATTTCAAATTCAGATGTGTCACTTTTTTCTTTATTTGTTCTTACTAATATGTACGATTACGTAATTCATCAATTATTAAAGAAAGAAATTAATAAATTTTATCACGTCGTTTAAAAAGATGACCAGTTTCAAATTATCGTCAATAGTTTTAAATTATTACAATATAAAAAAATTAATCCAAAAAATTATGTCAGAATATAAAGTATTAAATATTAATAATTTTATAATAATTTAATCATGACAAATTTGAACTCAATTTTCCTCTAGTAATTATTTTAGAATTATTAAAAAATAAAAAAACGTTGTTGCATTAAAATTTAAAAGTGCCTTTTGGTGTAATCAAAGTTTATTTAGTATTAATATTATAATATTTATTTTCATATATAAAAACTAATTAGTAGGAATACAACAAATTTGAACTCGTTGTAGTCGATTATTAAATTATAAAAAACACGTTAAAAGAGTTTGAAAAACTGTATTTAAACAATTGTTCAATAATACAATTCACAGAATTCAAGGTGATTATTTTATGATTAAATATTGTCGAAGCTAAATTACTCTTTATAATTTCTATCTAATAATTTTACTTTCAAAAGTAGTAAAAAATTAAAATACCAAGAAATTCCCATTGAAAGTAAATTTGCATAATATTTAGATTACTTTTTTAAAAATTATTACGAAATTTTAGAAAAAAATTCAATTTTAAAATAAAGGGCACAATTATTTATTTTCATCTTTCTTTTTTTTCATAATTGATTTTTTTTTAAAATCCTTCCTTTGTTGTAAAAAATGCATTAAAGTCTTGCTTGTAAACAAATTAAAAGATCGTTTAATTATACTATGATTTATATTAAAATTGATCCGCAATCAACATTCACATTATGCTAAATGTAAGAAAAATACATAATAAATGAAAAATTTTGTCTGCAGCTTTTTATTTGAGTTAGTTTTTTTCCTGATGTCCTACATCCATTTATTTCCTCAATTCATTTATGTAGTATTTGTTTTCTACGTGAATAATATCTTCAGCATTATTAATATCGTCATTAAAATAATAAATGAATAAGGGCCTTTGTAAAGACAAAGTTTTAAATTTTTTGTATAATAGTTAAGATTCTTATTTTTTTTTTTTATTTACACAGCCAGTTAAATCATCAACCAACCAAAATTCCCACTGGTTATTAAAATCAATAAATTTAATATTGGGAGGAAATTTTTGTCCCACGATTATCTTTTTCCCCATTAAATTATAAAAACGTGTTTTTACTTTCATTCACCGCATCTTATTAAATTAAAACATTTGAACAAACATTGAATTAATAACAATATATTACTCAAAATTGAAATTGAATAGTAAGTTTAAATAATCTATAATACAAGAAATAAAAGTGTCCCACCATCAGAGAAATGTATTATATGCCTGAGTTTCATTAGAATGTTAATTCGATTAAAAATTAACTTTTTTTTGTATTATTTCGATAATTCCTTGACCTTATCCAAAATGCGTATGATTCATATATTATACCAGAATACATAAGATGTTTACCGATAATAATTGGAACATTACACTAATCATAAGTTTATTAGTTTTACGTAATTTATTAAATATTTACTATTTTTTCCAAGAAGGTCAGAAGTAATTACGAAAAGTTTATACATGCTTGAAAAAATTCCTCGTAAAATCAAAATTCGACAATCGAAAAATTCGTTTTCTCGGTCGATAACACAATAATAATAGCCAATTGAGCAAAGTAAAGGTGGTAAAGTCACGTTCGCGCGGCTTGTTGAATAACTACTAACGCCATCTCCTTCAAAACTCAAGTCAAGTCAAGAAAGACTCAAGACAAGACAAGACACAAACACAAAAACCTTTTGAAAACGAAAATGTGATAGATTAGGTTAACCATTTTTATTTTTATAAAGTAAATTAATGATAGTATAATATATTCTGTAAATATATTATTTAAGATTTTTGTTAATAAAAATGAATGTGATAAAGCCACTAAACCTTGTTGACATAGTCACAGATGAAGTTGCCTTAGAAGGTTTGGATGGAATAACGTTAGAAGGTATAGTGTTTATTGTCCAATAAAATTTTTTTACAAAACTGTTTTGATAATAATTTTTCATTATTATTTAATTATATCTTAGCTTTGTGGCAACGTTTAGCAATAAGAATGAATGAAAATCTTCCATTCACAAACTCTTTTATGGAACAAATATGGGGAATATGTATAGAAATACCAGATTTCTCATTTTTCGAACTTGATAATCCAAGAAGTAGTCTTATTATTTTTGATCAATATGAACTGGAATATTTCAACTCGGATGAAAATAAGGTAAAATTTCAATTTAATAACTTATACTTTTACGTATAACTGTATGTTAAATGTTTTTCTTTTGCAGAATAATGCATATAAAGATATTTATTCGTACTGTCCAGTTGAAGATGTAAAGCTTGGAATTAGAGGCTCTTGCGAAAGTTATTATACACGCAAAAACATTGATGAAACAGTTAAAAATTTAAGTTTATCTGAAATAGATCAAAAATATGGACAAAAGTTTATTATTGCTGCTTCTCAAACTTTAAGAGAACGAGCTTTAATAAATGAAAATTTAAATCCTGTATTACAAATGCCACTTTCACATTATTGTCACTTGGAAAGAATCGGAAGAGCTCGCAAGATAGGAGAAATAACAATTAAAAAAACTAGCAATATCAAAGAAGATGCTAAGACTTTGTTTTATATTAGAAAAGGTTTATTAGAACATGGATTGATTAGAAAACAAGTTTATTATCAGGGTAACACAGGATTAACTTACAATGGTCAAAATATGGGTACTTTAATTCATTTAACTAGATTTTTTAATGCAAGAAAGCCTAAAGTTATCGTATGGGCTGAACGTCTTATTAATTATTTAAAATCAAAAGAAAATTATGCTGCAGAATATTATGAAGTCAAAACAGAATTGAATTTGGATTATTCAATAAAAAAATTTTTCAAAATTAATTTACTTCAAAAAGTTTTTAGAACTGATTTGGTAAGTAATAAATATTTAGAAATTTTTTAAAAAATTTTAATGTATGAAATTTATTAATATTAACATCCTTTAAATTACAGAAAGTACCTTACAGATCATATTATCCAAATTGCCCAGACAAAGAATGGCAATGTAAAAGTAATGCAAGAGAAAAGATACTGAAACTTGTTACTTTGACAAATCCAAATATAGAAATAAGTGATCTTTGGAGATCTGAAGAAGTCCAAGAAGATGTTGAACATTGTATATTAGATATTCAAAACCAAAAATTGAATGTTCCATATTTAAGACAAACTTATAATGTGATAGAATCGGAAGGAGGCAAGGGTCTAAGTCAAACAGAACTTGCATCACGTATGGGACTTACAAAACTTATAAGTCGCACACTTGTTCGCAATCTTGTTAGAACAAACATTGTATCAACTTACTTAGATGACATTGGCAGGCAGAGAACAACAAAATTTGTCTCTAAAAAATGTAATGAAAAGGATTCTATGAGAAAACAGATGGAACAAGAAATATCTAAAATAAAAGAATACAGTCAATCTATACAGAAAGATAAAAATGTAGAAAAGTTAAATGAGACAGAAGATAATGAGAAAACTACTCAAAATTTCTTTGGAAATGAAACAAAAAAGTCACCATTACAGTTAAGCAAAGCAAGTACCCCACCTAAAAATAATTCAAGTTATAAATCGGAGTTCCAAATATTTGATACAACTAACAAAATTTTACAAAAGTATAAATTATTTAAAAATAAAAAGAGATATTGGTATACATCATCTGAAAAACGCAATAAATTTGCTACTGTTGAAAAACCAAATGAAGAAATCAATAATTATGAAAATAATGAAAATGATGTGACTATTGAATGTCAGGAAAAAGAAGCAAAGCTTATAGAAAGTGATTTTTATAAAACTATAGAAATTCAATTAATTGAGCAAAAGCCAGAATGTAAAAAGAAATCGAAAAATGTTGCAGTTGTTGGTATTATGCAAACTGTAGATGATGGGTCTAAAATGTCACATGTTTCATATAAATTGCTTCACAGAGCTAATATGGTTATTGAAAGTATAAAGCAACATAAAGTTATTGAAGACACACAGAGATTAATGAAGGTAACAATAATAAATTATAATTATAATATTATTTGCAAAATTTTTTTAACATAATTTATCTACTATGTTTGAAAAAATTAACTTATTTCAGTACATAAATGCAGAAGAGACAAAGGAGGGTTTTGATACTAAAATTGATAAAAATTCATTGATGCGACTTTTGCAAAAGCTGGCAGAGGATAATCTTATCAAGTATATTAAACTAATTCTGACAAACACAAAGCAGACCAAGAAGAAAATTATCAACTTTATTTGTGATCCCAGCATCGATGTAAACAATCCTTTAATCCAATCTGCTGTTGAACAAGCCAAGTTAAAATTTTGTCTATCATATTCTCAAGACACTTTTGAAAATAGTTTACCTGAACATAGTGCAAAATACCAGCCTCTCAACACTTATGCTCAAGCTTATAAAGAACGTTATGCCAGATCATTAGGAACTTTTGGCATCCATCGCAATAATGTAAGTCAAGATTTATACAAATACTTTAAATGTTCTATTTTTATTAAAAAATTTATTATAAAATATGAATATTAATTTTTAGAGAATAGCAAGAAAATATGGCTACAGTCCAAAGTTCCTGCGCATGAAGCTTATGCATATATTTTTGTATTATCTTATATATGATAAACCAATATGTAGTATATCAAAGGACTTATTTTTAGAGAATATGAAAAAAGAAGAAATACCAGATGATGGATCGCTTAATGAATTTACTCAACTTTACAGTAAAGAAATCGATTGGAAAATGTTTATTCCACCTTTGCCACAATATAGAGGTAGACATTAATCTTCAAGCATTTTTTAATTTTACAAAATAAATGTTTTTTCAATTTTACAAAATTATTGTTGATATATAGAATATCCATCTGGTTGGGCTCTAATGTCAGATGTACACCTGCGTATGCCACTCTCGCTTTTTGTTAAGATAATAAACGTAAGCTTTGAGATACCTGGTTTGCAAGAGTTGCTTGATCATCCAATTAAACGTCACTATTTGATGAAAGATATACCAACCTTAATTAGAAATCTGTTGTTCATCAAACGCAAGTACATCTTCAGCATGCATGAAATAGTATCTCGACTTTGTTATCTCGGACTTTTGCAATTCGGACCACAGATGCTAAAGAATAAAGATCAGGTATTGGTTTACCTGAACCGTCACACCGAACTACTCGATACCACATCCTCAGCTGCTGGTTACCATCGTATCGAAGACAAGCCATATCCAGTGACCAAATTTACCTTTAGTTCGATGGACTGGATTGAAAAGTATTGGTATGAAATGTGGAACACGTGTATCAACACGAGCCTGGGTGGTCGATTGGTTGTTCAGGGCAAAGACATACTTCTTGAAGATTTGGCCCGCAAACCTGAGATGATGGAGGCACAACAGACACGCACACCTGAAGAAGCTCAAACTTATGACACGGGCTTTGTGCCTGGAGACCGCAGAGGTGCGGCTGGTATCGATTCGGCCTTCTTCGCTCATCTCAAACGCAATTGGAATTGGATTAGTGGAACTAATCATAAAGATTATGCAAAGGGTGATTTAGACTTCATGTCACCTAGGCCAATTCCTGCTGATAAGACAATGCGCAAAGTTGTTCAGGTTGTATAAATAATTTTTTTATTTACCATTTCTTCTTAAAATTTTTAGTTTTTTAATTTTGTTTTTTTTTTTTTTAATTTGCTTATGAATGAAAAGTCCTAAAAATTAAAAGAAAGAAAATTTGAATATTTTTATTGAAAACAAATGATTATATATATATTTTTGACATTATAAAATTGATTGAAAATAGGCAAAAAAACGAGCTGTCCCACGATCACCTGCAAGGTCAACGACCAGTTTAGCATCAAAGTCTACATCAAGTTCAAGCAAGTCACGAGCACGACGTGAATACAAGTCAACTAAAACATCTGCAACTGGAAAGTCTTCAGCTGCTGCACCAAGACCTGTGGGCAGATTGACAACGCCGCTAGTTTCTTTAACAAAATACACTAAACCAGCTAAAGTAATTCGTAAAGTATTGCCACGTAAGCCAAAACGATGTCGCGTCAAATACGACGAAACCGACTTTAGCGCACTTCAGCGTATGGATAAGTTGCGCGTCGATTGGGAACAGCACGAGGATAACATACTTTTAGTCTGCAAGGTCGCCATGAATTATCTCTGTCCAAATCCTCGGCGTAATCTCATCAGTTTCATGTCCGTACGCGACGTATTGCGAGATTGTTCTTTTACTTCCTCCAATAAGACATCCAAAGCTTGTCAACGTCGACTGCTCTATATGCTTAAGCAGCCCAAAACTGTCAACAGTGTTATGCTTGGTGTAGAAGAGGTCATTTTAAAAATTTTTTTTCTATTTAATTTTTTCTTTAATAAAATTGTAAAACTAATTAGTTTTATTAATTACTAATGTGCAGGTAAGGCAAGACTTCTATGTGAACAAGAGATTCGGTGGTTTGGTAGATAGAATTAAATCTCAATGTAGCAATCCCGCGGAATACGAAAAGTGCGTTGATAAGATTTTTAAAGATCTGGTCACGTACATCGCACGAAAATACTACAACATATCGAATATGGAGGATCGTGAGCCAGTACTTTTACCTCGTACTATTCAAGAGTTCAATCTTTTTTACCAAATAAAATTACCAAACAAAATTGTACGATCACCTGGTGTATCAAAGGAGGTGCGCGAGATTACTGACATCCACACCAGCACTATCAACTCTGTCATTCATAGTTCCATGTGCTGTGGAAAAGAACGTCGTTCCTGGGCTTACCAGCTATTCAAAGTAAGTAATGTCATTTCTTAATTAGCAATACGTAATTTATACTAATTTTTTTATCTGCAGGTTTATCAGCAGTATCCAGAATACCTGCTACGTAGCGCTATGCTTAAGATTCGTGCGGATAAGATGGTGACGATGAAGAAAAGCTACACGTGTGCTTACAAAAAATTCGGCAATTGTATGCCGATGAGCAGTTCGCAGTATCAACTCAGCTTTTGCTATTATTACAAGTTTCAAACCCGTTGGCCATATCAGATATTCAGCCAAAGCTATAATATATTACTAGCACTGCTTGAAAATTACGCCGAGTCTAAACAGTGTTCAGGAAAACTTGATGGACTTGAAGTTAAGCCCGATGACGGAGGTATCATTGCAGCATTACATGATTTTCTAGCCACAGACGGCCTTGATATTGACATTGAAATACCTGATCAGGTCATTATGCTTGATCCTGGATTAACGAAAAAGCATGAGGCTTATCAAAAGATAGCTAAGCGCTATCAAGCTATCCTTGAAACTCTCGGATTAAACATTGACACTGCTAAGGTAAATTCTTTATGAATGATTTTTTTCTTTTTATGCTAGGTTTTATTAAAAGATATTAGATTTTCAATGATGGAACTTAAACTTTTTCTTTAATAGAGCATAACAAATGATGGCTCACTATCTGGAAATGCAATTCAAATGAATGATTTAATGGATAAAACAAAGAAAGTTACCGAAATTAATGCGGCTGAAATTAATTCGAGAAAAAGGTCACGCGAAGAGGATGATTATCTAGAAGAAGCAAAGAGACAAAAAGTAGAAGATGACGAACAATCCAAAGCTGATTTTGAAAATGTAGAAGATATTTTAGAGATTATTAGTATTGACGATGAAGTACCGTTGAATGACGTTAATTCGAAAATAATTGAAAGCAACGTATCGATAGTTGCTGAAAAAAATCAAAACGAAACTAATACGCAGACAGTTGTCGTCGAACAATCACACAATGACCAAAATGATATGCAAGCTCAGACTACTAATATACCACCAGACATCAATCTCCAGATATTCTCTTGCAACTGGCTTGATGGTTTTAACCACATCGAAGCAAGCACTTTAGCTTCAAATTCGCCAACTAGGTAAGTAGACTGACCTTTTCAACAGATCTTTGCAAGACTTTAATTAATTACGATCTTTATTTCCCTAGGAACACAAACTCAAGCGATACCGTGAGATCAAATTCGATCCGTGTGAGTGATCTTGTTCAGAATGCACACGATGGCTGGCCGAACTCTAGTGACATCTTAGAACCACGAGTTGCTGGAGATACACCTGACTCACGTACCCGACAGACTCGTATAGCCATGTTACAGATGCGCGAGGAGCTACAGGATCTCACATTCCAAGACAATCAACACGCACACGAGTACTTTGTCGTCAACTCTTCTAAATTAGTGTATTCTTTACCTCGTATTGACGATCCAAATGATGAGACAACTCTTCATCAGGGTCTTGAATTGCCCCGTAAACTCTTGCCTCTCAATCTTGATCTTGCTAATGAGTTGCTTGACGAACTTAAGAGTCATGCAATTTTTCCCAAACAACCACCTGCACTTGATGATTTTAAAGCAGAGGTAGAAGAAGGTGGACTTTATAATTGGTGCGATGTCGATAATATTTATAAATTTATCAAGAGGAAAGAGGAGTTTGGCGCTACGTTGCACGAGCTTGTTGTAAGTTTTCACATTTTTTTTTCCTTTTATTTTTCGTAATGTGAGAAAATAAATAATAATTAAGGCATTATTTATAGGTCAAATTTGATTATTTGAAAAATGAACTCGCTGATTTGCTGACGTTATTAACAGAAAAGCGAATAGTATTGAGGGCTGGTATTGTGGCCGTTCGGTATATTCATTATCGATACATAAATCCTTGGATAATACATTCCTACAAAATTTTGCGCCTGGAAAAAGAATCTCATCAGAATGTACCAGAAGGTAGTGTTTATTTATTAGATGATGACAATGGATCTAATAATGATCCAGAAAAAAATAGATTTGCAAGTGCAGCAAATTTGTTTTACGATCCACCGATTAAATCCGTCAGTAACACGAGTTTGAAAAAAGTATGAAAATTATAGTATTTATTTATCTGACATTTAATTGTTCAAATGCTATTTATTTATTTTTACATCATGCATTTGTTATTTTAGAAAGTAAACACAGATGCTGATATGAATGGATCAAATAATGTCAACATAGAAGTTAATAAAAATGTATCCTGTAAAAGAAAAAGTGAAGATCAAAATGATAATCCAGAGGCTAAGGTCAGTAATTTATAAATAATTTTTAATAATTTACATATATGTCTAAATTATCTATAAATTACTTTTTATATTTCAGAAAGCTAAAATTATAACAGATATTTCAGAAGATACCGGTTTAGCATTGACAGATACTCAAGAAGATAGGCAAGTTGACGAAAATATTGATGCAAAAAGCATTAAATCAGAAAAATCGAAGGTAACCATTTATTTTTTGTTTAAAATTAATAAAGATTACGTCAACTATGAGATTACATAATCTTTTTCAAAAGGAAACTGCTGATTCTGTCACTAATGATCAAATGGATGTAGATTCATCACTCAAAAGTGTTTCTGATGAAGAAAAGAGTATTGCAAAAAATGATTCTCAAGAAGCCAAGGTAACAAAACACTTAATTTTATTTTTTATTTCGTTTTTTTTTTTTTGTTTTTAGACTCAAGGAAAAAGTAATTATTCAATTTTCAGGAAAAAAGTGATAACGCAAGCGAAAAGACGGATAGTCACAAAAAATTAAGGCGAAAAAGAACTGTGTTTTTAAAACAAAAAGATGTTTACAGAGCTGCAAAATTATTAGATTTCAAGTATATAATTTTTTAATTATCATCTTGTATAATAATGTATTTTTATGAATGTTTATTGAAACTTGATATCTATTTTTTTAGCACGGCGGAAGAGATAAAGGTAGTAATCAAGCCTTGGATACGAATCGATGGAGTTTTGAATCGACGGGTGTTGGATCGTATGCTCGGATCGGTATTATGTTACTGCACCGAGAAGCCAGGCTTATCGCTTACTGCGGTACAAAATAGATTCACGCCGGCTATACAACCTTATCACACCAGAGAATTGATCGAAGTATATTGAAATACCACTATTCTTATCTCTTAAATTAAACCAACCGTATAAAAATTATTAAAATAATATATTTTTGCTACAGATACTAGTAAAACTTGGATGCCTTAAAACAAATGCTCAAAGAACGCCTAAAGTTACACTATTTTCTAAACCAGAAAGAATTGACTTAAGTAAGTCTTAATAAATTAAAAAATGTATGCCCTTATGTTTTAAAGATTTACACAATAACGAATAACTTTTGTATTTATTTTAGGTGGTAATCCCGATCTGGTTGCAGATAGCAATTGTTACATCATTGAACCTGCACCACAATTTGCATTAAAGTTTGGGATGTTCTTAAGTAACAGATCTTACAATTTGGACTTTTTGTCGACATTGTAAAAAATACACAGTCACTAGAAATTAAGGATCATTGTAAATTTCATTGCAACGTGCGTTAATTTTTATTTTTATAACTTTGAATTTATAATAAAATTGTTGAAAAAATTTCAGTATTTTGTTATCTTGTTTCAACTTCTCATTCCCTTTTGTATTTTTTTTACTTATTCATTTATTTTATTTTAATGTTAAAAGCATTTATTCTCATATTTTATGTGGAAAATTTAAAGCAAGAAAATAAAACTCTAAATAAATCATAAACTAGATATAATAATTACACGAGACTTCATATATTCTATTGAAAAAATTATAAAATTTATTTTGAAGTATTTGGACAAGTTTGAAAACATTACACATAATTTCACTAGTAAAATAAGAGTATTAGAGTAATATGATAAATTATCATTTCAATAATTTTTTAATTTCTTAACAAACTTTCACTTGGTACATATATCATTTTGTCATTAATAACGATAAATTATTTTTATATTTGATAAATTCAAATAAAAGTTATTTATTCAATTTGTGACATTATACAGTGAGAAAAAATAAGTGTTACCTTAAAAAACGTTCAACTGCTGTTAATTTATAAAATTATTTAATTGTAATAATACAAAATTATAATTATGATATTTATTTGATAGTCATATGAGAAAAAATAGTGGCAATAATATAATGCGACGTTCAATAAAAGTAAAATATAAAATGTAAATAAAAAAATAACATGATTTGAACGTAAGATTTATTTATCAATAAAATATTTAAAAAAATTATATATTGCAACAGCTCTTGTTTTGGTTCCCATTAAATGTTGTTGCACAGAACCTTTAAAGAGCAGAATACTACATTAACCAGAAATTCTCAATTTCAAGAATCTTTATTACAAATGAAACATTGCAATATTATTTGGAATTATTTAACAATCGCACTTTTTGTTTGATGAAAGATCTCAACTTATTTTACAGCAATCGGCAAAATCATTCTGCAAAGTCATTTTTGAGATACTAAGGTCTTTTTTACACATTTTTCATAACGAGTTTTACAGTTCAGACTTTTTTTCCATTTTTCTTTTCCCTATAACGAAGTTACATTCTAATCATTACAACTGTGTCTCAAATAGATTTACTTGCAATATAGCATGTGTTAATGATCTTTTGAAAATTTGCTTGTACTTAACAAAATATGTTGTACTACTTTTTTCACAGTAATAAATGTACTACGTCTTTAATGATAATAAATTAATAAAAATACGCATTGATTATCTGTCAAATAGCGTACAATTGATATCTTCAACCATAACAATAATTACATAACTTTAGGATTGAGTTCTTGACAACTTCCTTATGTGTATTATCAATAAAATGATAATAATAGCATACTAATATAACCAATAATTATACATTAATATTAGAAATAATTTTTTTTTGCAATCAATTATCATACAGCATACATTATGTGAGCAATGGCTCTATAAAACACTTTTATATTGTAGTTATGAGTTGCCGGAGCAGCATGCATAGAGAAGTTGTTTAAATCTTTAATCCTTAGATATTGTATTTTTTTTTTTTTTTTTTTTTGTTTTTGCAAATTGCTCGCAATAAAAATCTCATGATTTCATTTTGTTTTTTTAGCGGCAACAATGGTGATGCTTTACAAGGGCAAGACTGATCATACCTTACTTTATAATAAATTTATTTAATATAATTTTTTCTATCAGAAATCGGCGACGTTTAAAAACACAATTTGTTTTGATAATTAAAAAATTTTAATCAAGAGAGCAGATTGCATAATGTAAAATGAAAGATGATCAATTAATCTCTGTTTTTAATTTAAGTAATATATGGGCTTATTAATTTTGTTTATGGATTTGCAAGAGTAATATAAATTTAATTTTTATTTGTATGTCACCGGTGTAATTTGAAAATAAATATTTAATTATAAATTAAAAATTTAATTTTAAAAGAAGCAAAAATTTTTGATTTAACAATTATTGTGACATGTAAGGTAAAATGCCTAACTTGATCACCTTGCAGTATTCTTGCCTTATTAACACAGAGATTCTTACAGAATATGTAATCTGATCTGTAGTTTTGTAATTTATCCAAAATTTATTTATAATTTGGTACCTAGCAAGCACAAGAGTCACCCTTTCCATTGTTCCTTTGATCACTAGTTAACTTGATCTGATCTGGGAATTCATTGTAAAGTTCAACCTGCAAAATTTAATTTTTAAATTATATACTGATATATACAAAAAAAGGTTAAATTTATCAATTATTTTATTTAATAAATTTACCTCACTCTCTTGAGCTAACGCGTTTTTAGCTATCGTTTGAAAAGCTTGTTCTACATTGATTGCCTCTTTTGCACTGGTTTCAAAGTATGGAATATTATTTTTTGATTGACACCACTGCTGTGCTCTCTTACTTGAGATCTATTTTGGATAATTTATTTAAAATGAGAAGTTATAAATAATTTTTAATTATTTAAGTAGATTCAATAAATTTATAAGACATTTTATTTTCAGTTTATTATTAATCAATACAGATCATCAAAAAACTATCAATAAGAAAAAAACGTTTTGCTATTTTTAGAAAAAATATCAGTAATGTATATTTAATTTAATATTTACCGCTCTATTTTCCAAATCAACTTTGTTACCAAGAACAACAAATGGGAAGTTATCTGGATCTCTTGGCGAAGCTTGAATTAAGAATTCATCTCTCCAGGAATCCAATGACTTGAAAGTACTGGGTGCAGCCACATCAAACACTAATACACAACAGTCTGCACCTCTGTAGAATGCAACACCCAATGATTGGAATCTTTCTTGACCAGCAGTGTCCCAAATCTGACAAAAATGATTACATATACTTTCTTTACATTTCAATTTCAAAAAATTAAGTGAAATAATGTTTATTAAAATAACCAAGTTCTTTACTTGACAAAGTTATTAAATTTTAGTCTTGTAAAAATAATTATAATAAATTCTTGAACCATGAAAATTCATTATACAATCACATATTGATTTAAATATAAAAGCTTATACAGCAAATATTTATATAAGCTTTATCTGAACTGATATGATTAAGTAAAAAATTGATATGGCTTGCCATGTTAAGCTTAAGATAAGCAACTATAACAGTTTAATGAAGAAAAAAATAAATAGGTCTAAAAAAAATTGTACAATTGATTTTGAGTACAGACCTGCATTGTTACTATCCTATCGTCAACCATGACTTCTTTTGTTAAAAAATCAGCTCCAATAGTAGCTTTGTACTGATTACTGAATTTCTTGTTTACATACTGATTCATCAGAGATGTCTTGCCTACACCAGAATCTCCTAGAATAATGACTTTCAGCAAAACTTTCTTTCGGGATGCCATTTTTCTTAATTTTCAAAACTGAAACATAAAAAAGCAAATTTTATGTAATTTTGACATTTGATTAACCAATTATAAGAAAAAAAAACTAACGTGTAAATTTCAGCATCAATTAAATATTATGAATTACCTTTTAATAAGAAAATCAAGTCAAACAGATGTGGAATGAAAAATTGTTAGTGTCTCTTTACAACTGCAAAGATAATAATGCCAGACAGTCAGCAACTCATACTTAGAAATTGACTCTATCACTGGATCTGTGAACCACAAAAGCATGAATCAAACAGTCACACACAGCTGTGTTATACGAGATTGATATAAGACCGAAATCGAAACCGTCTTTGTCGAATTACTAATGGAAAAAAAAAATAATAAAAAAAGGAGCTGGCACAGTGAGCAAACGAGAAAGAAAGAGTTAGCGAGAGAACGAGAGAGAGAGAGGGAAACAACGACGCAATGTATATGAGTCGGACGTGGAGGAGGCAACAACGAGATAATCGTCGTGACAGCGAGTCAGACAGCTAGAAGCCCATACCTATACAGCCCGGAGTTATCCGACTCAACAGAGCTCTCATGACCACTACGAAAATCATATAGTTGCGGGCGTTTACTCTATACCTAGTTCCCCTTACGGAATGATTCATTCGAGCATTTATTGTATACATGCAGACAGTCGATCAGTTACCCGTTAAAAGAAAAAAAAAACGTCACCTATATCCTGGTCAAGTATGGAAAAGTACCAAACTCTTTCTCTTTCTTTCTCTCTCTCTCTCTCTCTCTCTCTCTCTCTCTCTCTCTTTCTCTGTCTGATTTTGCGTCCGTGTACGTACGACTACATAATGCCCTTACGAGTACAAAGGCACTTGATGGTCCCAAAGATTGGTCTTTTGAAATATCCTACCTAGATGGTTGATTTTGTTGTCCTGTTTTTTCGGAGCTTATATGGATGTAAAAAGAAAAATTGATGCTGGAGCACGCAGGGCGGGAACAAACGATTGCGTCGCAGCAACAGCAGCAGCAGAGAAGAACTAAGGCCAAGAGGGACGACGACACCAGACGGAAACGGAGACACGCAGGAACACACTATAACTTTCAATACATACTACTGCTTTACTGCTGCTGCACGCGCAGTCTGCGCAATATACACTCGCGGAGACGCGGAGGCGGATGGAGAATATATAGGTAAGAGAAAGAGAGATATATTGTGTCGGAGTCGGAGTCGGAGCACAACAGCACAAGAGAAAGAAAGAGAGCGAGAGAAAAGACAAGAGTGCCAGCCTGCCAGGTTGTGGAGAGGGCAACAGCGCATATATAATATGTAATACACTAAGTATATATGTATATATTTATATAGGCGTGAAAGTATGCTTTATATAGGTGGATATCCAGGAGGGCATGAATTTATTTTAAATATAAATAAGCTCAATTTTTATATAGAGCATAATATATACTGTTGATAAATTTAAAGGAAATTATTAAAAAAAAATATACAAGGTTTTTATAGAAGTACGTTTTTTTTTTGGAGCGGAAGCTTTCTGCACTGTCGTGTTGATGATGCGCGCGCGCGCAGCTGACAAAACACACGTCCGCGACTTTGCGAATTTATATGCATAACTTGACGTTGACATGCAAAAGTATAAGGGAAAAGGGAGAGAGTCTGAGTGTATATGATGAAGAAATCCTGCGAGAATATGTGGGCAGGTAAAAAAATTGTAGCAAGGATAGAAGACTGAAAGAGATGTCAATTTGAGGTTTAAAATTTTTTAAATTTGGAATGCACTTTTGGAGCTTGTAAACGTATAGACAACCTTATGATGATGATAATTATGATGACGATGATTATAGTATTTGTATACGAAGACAACAACAATAAGGACGCAAAGCGGGGATGCGGAAAGAAAATGGCCACGACACACAAATGCGCGTTGCTCCTATTACATATTATACTAATGTCGATAGTGAATCTTTAACACTGTGTCCATCTCTTCGAATGCAACTATAAACTAATTGAATAACGCGAGAAATTATGATGAGGATGTTACAATGATATAAAACACGAAAAAATTGTCAATGAAGTAATGATTTACCTGCTGTTAATGTGTATATATATAATAGGTATACACACACACTCTTGACTGTTGAAAAACGCGTGGATGTTGTTTGTTTTGTAGTCACCTGTTTGGTTATAATAGCGTCAGACACCAGTCGCGTCTTCTTTTCCTCCTTTGCTTAATTAATGGTACCGTTTTTATATTTATTATTAATCCACGAGCGCGTGCTAAGGTTTTAGTTTTCTCTCTACGACGCACATATATAGGATTCACGATATTATTGCGACTTGTTCAAAGCACTCACAGAGATCGACACTTTGCATCTCACTCTCTCACCCGTATATACTATATATACAGATATGTTTTTGAGTACGAATGTATATAGGTATGTATATAAAAATTCTAATCCCCTCCCCTCTGACAATCTTTTAAAGAAAGAGACAGATAACAGATGATTAAATTTGTTCTGTAAAGTTTTAGCAAAATAATTTGCGCTTAATTTTATTAAATTGCGCTTATTGAAAAGAGCATAATTATTTATCTGTTTTTGTAAATCAACTGTGTTTTAAAGGTAATAAGTTAATTTTCTTTTGACACAACAATGTATTATAATATATCTATACCTTTTGCGTTCATAAGACAACATAACCTCCGAAAGGATGTATATAATTTAGAATGTAGAATTCGATTTTTTTAATACCATTATTTTATTTAGAATTTTTATTTCTCAATACGCAAAGTGCAATTATTTCAAACTATAAATTAATACAAAATCAGTTTCAAGATCAATAAAAATGAAATTTTCAAAATCAAGCCCAATAACACTACGAAATTCTTTAATTATCTTAAAAACTTAGCATAGCGCTTAAAATTTATCCAAACATTAATCATCTTGTTTTTTAACGCGCAATTGAACAAACTAAAAAATAAACCAAATCCTCAGACAAAAAATAACAATATTCATTGATATTCACAGACATAACAGTAGCTGCTCCGAAACGCAGTTTTCCGGAGCAGTAATAAGTGGTTCCTGGTCGATATGGCGGGCGCGCTCGTACGCAGCCTACCAAGGAAGCAGATAGGTAAGTTCGACCTTGAACTCGGGATGAACCTACGATATTCCAAACCTTTTGAGTATTGGTACTCAATAATTAATTGAATCTATATTATGATCTGAAAGTTAGCTCAACCCAGCTGCCTCTAGTTGCATAACCTTATGCAAAACTCTGTTTTCTTTTTGCTACAGGCCTCCTTGGACAGGTGCTGAGCAGCCAACAGGCCAGGAGTCTTGCTGATGCCGCACCCGAGGGAAAGGTAATTGTCTTATCTTGACCTCTGATTCTTAATTTGGGTAGAGGGGGGAGGCCGGGGTTTGCTGAATCGTTGATTATTTTGCTAAATATATGCGTCGTGTCGGCTGCTACGTATACGTCATACTTAGGCTTTATAATGATTGCTATATATATTGTTTGCTTTGATACACTAAACTGTCAGAATTGATTAGGAGTTGATTAAAAAAGTAATGCTTATAAAGTACATTTTATGAGATATTAAATCTTAGGTATAAGGTTTGCCCAGATATTACAACAAAGTTTTCAGCAAGGAAATAAAAAGCTTCATTGATTGTATGAAGTTGCATAACTTTAATTGGTCTTATAAATGTTTTATAATGTGATTGCAGCATTTGACGTAAATAAACAAATACACTTGGAATAATTTTTGCAAGTTAATTATAGTATATCTAATAGTAATATTAGAATATTTACATTAATAAGTTTTTATAAAAATAATCAATAATTTTTTGTTTGAATTCAAAATAATAAAAATAAACTTAAATTAAGAAAAAATATATTAATCATAACAAGAGAAAAATTTATGGTACTTTGTAAATAGGTTTTTAAAATTTATTTTCAGAATTAATAATTAAGTAACAAAATATGTTTTTTATAGAAATGCGGTAGTCCACTGAATGATGCAGATAGAATTTTCACAAATTTGTATGGTAGACATGACTGGAGGTTGAAAGGGGCTCTCAAGCGAGGAGATTGGTACAAAACCAAAGAAATCTTAGACAAAGGTGCAGATTGGATAATTAATGAAGTTAAAGTTTCGGGACTTCGAGGGAGAGGTGGAGCTGGCTTTCCATCTGGAATGAAATGGTCCTTCATGAACAAACCATCAGATGGCAGACCAAAATATCTTGTTATTAACGGAGATGAGGGAGAACCAGGAACTTGCAAGGATCGTGAGATTCTTCGTCATGATCCTCACAAGCTTATTGAGGGTTGTTTGATTGCTGGTAGAGCAATGGGAGCTTGTGCAGCTTACATTTACATTCGTGGAGAATTTTACAATGAGGCATCCAATACTCAGGTTGCAATTGCTGAAGCTTACCAGGCTGGTTTGATTGGAAAAAATGCTTGTGGATCTGGCTATGATTTTGACATCTTTGTACAAAGAGGTGCTGGAGCATACATCTGTGGAGAAGAAACAGCTTTGATTGAATCAATTGAAGGAAAGCAAGGAAAGCCCAGACTAAAGCCACCTTTCCCAGCTGATGTTGGTCTTTTTGGTTGCCCTACAACTGTGACCAATGTTGAAACTGTGGCTGTAGCACCAGTGAGTCTTAATTTAATTGAATGACTTAACTTTATTCCAAAGAATTCTTAGTTTGAAATAAAAATTATAATTTTTAATAATTTTTAAAATTTTTATTACAGACTATTTGCAGACGCGGAGGCACCTGGTTTGCATCTTTTGGACGACCTCGTAATAGTGGCACCAAACTGTACAACATCTCAGGTCATGTTAACAACCCATGTACTGTTGAAGAAGAAATGAGCATTCCTTTGAAGGAATTGATTGAAAGGCATGCAGGTGGTGTAATAGGAGGTTGGGACAATTTGTTAGGAATAATTCCTGGTGGTTCTTCAACTCCTGTCATTCCAAAACAGTAAATCATATATTCACTAAATTATTTTTGAAACTATATAATTATTATTTTAACTTATTTGTGTAAATTTTTTAGCATCTGTGACACTGTATTGATGGACTATGATGATCTTGTTCGGGTGCAAAGCTCCTTTGGAACAGCGGCTATTATTGTTATGAATAAGCAAACTGATATAATCAAAGCTATTGCACGTTTAATTAGTTTCTACAAACATGAGTCCTGTGGTCAGTGCACTCCTTGCCGAGAGGGTATCTCATGGATGTACAAAATAATGCAGCGGTATGTAAAATTGAGCAATACTGAATGACTCAACTATATTTGTAAAAAATTGTAAATTTTTTATAACAATTTCATTATAAATAACTTTTAGATTTGTCGAGGGTAACGCAGAAGTGCACGAGATTGACATGCTGTGGGAGCTCACCAAGCAAATTGAACTGCACACAATTTGTGCTCTTGCTGATGGTGCAGCATGGCCAGTGCAAGGACTCATTAGACACTTTAGACCTGAAATTGAAAACAGAATTAAATGCTTCAAGCAAGAGCGTGGAGCGATTTCACAGTAAAATAGGAAGGAAATAGAAGAATAATAACTCTTTAAGAGTAAAAAAAATATTGTTTATTTATTTTCACGTGTATATAGAAGTTCAGTTAAATTTTTTATAGAAGAGATTCACAATATAAAACAATCTCTCTTTTATTCGCAGTATTTTTTGGAAAAATTACTTTAACATGAAATATAAGCGTTGAAAATTATGTGAACATAAATAACTATAAAAAATTTGAAACTTGTTTTAGAAAAATTCTTTTATTTTTTTAATCACAAAAAAACTTTAAGTAAATATGATTAACATTTGTGATGTTGACTTTAAATTTTTATCCATTACTGTTGCTTTGTAAAAAAACGTCTTTAATAAACGTAAAAAAAAACTAAAAAATTCACTTAAGAACAAAATTTTAAAGTAACAACAATTGAAACTGAAATTTTTTTTTTCCAATTTTTGTAAAACAGTTTCACCAATTTTACAAAGTACCACTGTTTCTTTCTTAGAGTCCTAATATCAATTGTGATGGATTTTCTACATAATGTTTCCATAAATTTGAAAATTTGGCCATTGTCACACCATCGACGACCCTGTGATCTGCTGCCCAGCTAACTGATAATATGTTCGCTGCAATTACATTATCATGTTCATCAAATCGTGGTAACTTTTGAATCTTGCCTACGGCACCTATCACCACTTGTGGTGGCAAAATAACAGGCTTCGTATACGTTCCTCCTACCTATAAATCAAATTATACACATTTTTTTACAACTGAGTATTTTACATATTCAAATGAGAATAAAAAAGCTCAACAACGTACAATGCCAATATTAGAGATGGAGAAGGTGCCACCAGTAAGATCCTGAAGCGGAATTGACGATTTTTTTCCAAGCGCTTGCAGCCTATTGAGCTCCTTGGCAAGGTCAACAATACTTAAATTTTGAACATTCTTAATATTTGGAACAACTAGACCTCCAGGTGTGTCCATAGCTAAAGAAATATTGTGCTCTGCCTTAACAATAACAGATTCGGCTGCCTCATCAGCGTGTGAGTTCAACTCTGGGAACTGGAGCAGCGCACGAGATATGGCTTTTATGAAGAAGGGCATGTAAGATAGAGCGAGACCTTGGCTCTGAAAAGCCTCCTTGACTTCAGCTCGCAATTTAACAAGCCTCGTGACATCGCATTCGTCGCTGTATACAAAGTGAGGAATAGTCTGTAAAGTAATAATTTTCTTTAAAATTTTTTTCTTACGCACGATTGTTTCATCAGTATTATTTTTCAGTCAAGTCGATTAGGCACACTTTTATTTTTATGCTAACAAATCTAAATCTACATGGTAATATTACTTTAATGGTATATAAATATTATAAAATTAAATATTCACAATTTCTATTACAACAAAAACTGTAAATTACGCTATATGTACGTATTATAAGAAACGAGTTAATCTACTTAAAGTGCAGTTAACAGAAAATCTTATATATGAAAATAAATAGCTCTAAGTAGTAAAAGCTATTCGTGCTAATAATCATAAAGGTAAGATGTAAATTAAAAAATATGACTGAACTTTGGAATATAGGAAAAGTTAAGAATAAACGATAGTCACATTAAAGTCTGTGGGTGTGGTGTTGCATTAGCAGATATACATGCAGAATACAGTAAGACATATTGCTATGTTATGGAAGGACGACTTATTACTTCGTTTCATTTTATGTTTGTTATAGATATTAACAATTTATTTGAAAGTTGTTATTCTTTTTTCATTTATTAAAAATAAATTAAAACGCATATTTTATGCAATTTTAAAAATTTAATTAACGTAATTATTGTTATTAAAAGAGAATATAAGAATGCCCGACTTGCGTTACGAAAATTTTTGGAATATTCATTTATAATTAAGTTGAATAGAGAACCTATGTACCTTATTTTATAGAATGTTATTGAAACATTTAAAAAAAAAAATCCCTTTATTAAAGGTGACGTATTTGATCCATTAAAGTAACAAAGACATGCTTAATAAACAAAAATTTAATTATGACGCATATTATAAGTCATTTTCACAACAAAAAAAAACCTTTGACGTAATTAGTTATCAAAGTAACTCTATACGTTTATAAACGAATATCGTCAATCAATCAGCTATTTTTAATATAATATTTTAAGTTTATTACCAATAAAAAAAAAGAAAAAAACAATAATGCAACATAATCAAACTTTTGTCCTTTGGATACTTTTAAGTTACTTGTAATTATATTGAAAATCAATATAATATTGTAAATTTATTATTTCATATTAATACTTATTAAATTAAACAAACACTTGAAAAAATAAATAAACGATAAGCTAAAAAAATGATACAATTTATATAGAATATATTATCATACCAAAGATTGCGTCATCGATTTCCACATGTGTTTGGCATACTTCTTATCTACGTTACTTAGTTTTTTCGTAACATTTGCCACACTCACAGCTGTTTGTCCATCGATCTTCGTCGCTTTTTCAGCTAGATACGCGAGAATATCCTCCTTGAGAACACGACCGTCTCTACCAGTCGCTGGGACAGTAGTCAAATCGATATCATTTTCCTTGGCTATTTTTCTAACAGCTGGAGTGGTCAATACCTTATTATCCATTTTTACTATACTCTCTTGATGACTGTTTTGTATTTTTTCTTCCGGTATTGATATTTCCGGATTTGTATTGATGGAACTTTCCAAAGTTTTCGTTTCATCACTAGTAGTATCAGACTCATTTGTTTCCTCGCTTTCCGAACTTTCCGATTCGACTTCAATGTCAACTAGTATATTGCCCACCTGGCAAATTTCGTCGACCTTGTAATGGATGTTTTTGATAATACCATCGAAACGACTGGTTATTGTTACCGATGCTTTGTCGCTTTGGACTTCGCAAATGTTATCGAATTGTTGAACCTTGTCACCTTGCTTTACGAACCTGTATTATTAAAAAATTTTTTGATTTTTTTAAAAATACATTATGATTACACGCATATAGAAAATGTAAAAAATCAGCCCTAAAACACAAGAGACATCAGCCCCGTATTCAATACCAAATAATTATTCTCAATGAAATCCCACTCTAATTAATAAATCAAAAACTCAATTTTCTATAAACTAACTCAAATTCGTCGAAATTTTTCATTACCCAAAATATCACAAATTGCATTAAATTTCAAAGGGGTGTTCCAGCGAGTACAGAGAAAAAGAGATAAAACACGCGTATGTCTCTGTATAAAATAAGGGGTAGAGAAAAAGAGCAAAAAGCGCAATCGATGAAGTTGATGTGATAGAGCATATATATATAGTATAAGGTACGCGTACATATATATAAAACACTTATTGTCATCATAGTCGTATACGTACGTGCGTGCCAACGCTTATATATTCTAAGCTTATACTAGTCGTTCAGCACCGAATCGATCGTTTATTATATATAATACGTTAACGTCGATATACCCGTAAGTTAGATATAAATGTACACGCATAAAAGTAAATTTCTTACCATTCCTTAACCGTGACTTCTCGGATACCCTCACCGATATCCGCGAGTTTGTATGGCACCAATTTCCCTCGCCAATGTGATGTAAGTGCAATGAAACGGAGTCTGTTACTACTGCTGCTGCTGCTTTTAGATGCGGGTACGATGCCGCTCTGAAAATATATTATGAATTAATTTTTTTTTTCTTTCTATTTTTTTTTAAGGGGTCAGAATTGTTGGTCTGACTCAACTTGGAAGTTTACTACTTGCTTACTGCTAATGCTAGGTTGTAAAGAAAAAATTATTATTTATAAAAAAAATTTTAAAAATAAGTTATGAAAAAATTTGTTGACGATCGTAGAGTGTGTATGCGTCCCTCTTGTATAGGCATACATTCACTCTCTGCATATTAATCAAGCTAATTATATTTTGACGTGTTTTGATAATGGAATAGGAGGAGGTAGCATGTATGTCTATGGGTGTACGGATTAAACAATGACAAATACATTTTGGATAGAGTGATTAGAATATTAATTTTAGAAATTTTAAAAAATAAAAGCTTTCTCATCTGATGCTTGTTGTTGTTGTTGTGTATTAAATTTTACGATGACGTACATCTATATATGCTGCTAGAGAGTACAGGCTTGTTATTTGAAAATTTTGTAATTAATGTAAAATACGTTTAATTGTGTTGATCGGGATGAAAATTGTAAAAAAAATAATTACGTTATAATATAGAAACTGTGCTTGTAAATAAAATAAAACTTTTTTTTTTTGATGAAGGTACGTAGATAAAGGGTGACAAATGTTTCTCTTTAATAATTTATTTGATTTGATTTTTTTTTGTTTGTTTCCTTTTGTTCTTGTAATTAAAATTTTAATTATAGAGTAAAAAAAATAAATATGAAAAATTGCAAGAGATAGACCATTTTAGATGATAACATTACTATCGAGAATTACAATCACTTTGTCAGTGTTCGCTTGCTCGTATATATATACACGTATGTATGTATATATAATGTTCATTGTAGTTCCTGCTATTTTCGTCCAATCGAGAGAATCTATACCCTCTCGCCATGCAATTTTCATACTTTCTTTTTAGCTTGTACTTTTGTATACTTACTCTGTTTGTCTATTAAAATATGTATAGTATATAAATTTTTTTTGCAACTTTTTTGACTAATTGAAAGTTTATATCTTTGTGTATTTGTTAAAACCACAAATATTATTAATTATCCAAAAAAAAAATTATTTTTCAAAATATACAATAGAAATTAGATAAGTTTATTTATTTTTTGAAAAGCTTTGAAATAAATGTTATTTTTGTATATAAAATATGTGATTTAATATTAATCAAATGTTTTACATAATTTAATGCAATGTTCATAAAGCTTCCTAAATCGATTTTAGTTTGAAAAATAAATTACTATTTTTAACCAGTAATCAATTTACTTTTCCACCTTATGAATTTATTCAAAAGCAGATATTTTATTTTTTATACAAGAGTCCATTTTCAAATAAAAAATCCACTTGTGATTTGACGTCAATCTCACATTTTATATTTGAATACGTAATATTTCTATAAACTTCATGACTATTTATTCTTTTAGAAAATCAATAAGTATTTTTATCTCTAAACGAAAAATGTTCATTGCAATTAGTTATTCAAAATTATTTTGAAGAAATTTTTTATTAAAATGATAAAAAATAATTTATATCTTTTACGATTAGGGCATTGATAATCATTTAGAAATATATAAGCTATTGTAGTCTATACAAACAATCAAATATTGTAATAATAGAATTTTAATTATTTTATTTATAAATTCTATGATAATAATTTTATGAGGTGGTTACTTTGTTGAAAAAAATGTTCTTTTTATGAAGCCTTTGAGTATACGTAAAATAAATGTGAGCATATTCTTTGAGTGCTTTACATTAATTATGAAGGTATACAGATGGTAGAGTTCATGGAAAAAAGAAGAAGCGGAATAACAAATGTTTCCTGAGAACAACGGCTTACATGAATAAAGAAAAATCATTCCTATTAAGATTTACTTTCTCTTAAGCTTTTAATGCTAATTGATACTATTTTTTATTATTATTATTATTATTATTATTATTATTTTAAAATTAATTTATTTTTGCTTAAATTCATATAAAATGCTAGATTAAAGATTAAATATCGATAAATAATAAATTGTTATTTATTTACCCGTTAAAAATTAATTGGTTTTTCGAACAAGTATTCTTGTAATTATTACACAAATATCAACACTTTAAAATTATAAATCAAATTAGAAAACGTTATTATTTAAATCACCAACAAAAATAAACAAACAACTTAACACAATTAATTCCCATAAAATCAATAATGTTTAAACAATAACTTAACTATAAACAAATTATCACAATAATTTCACAAAATACTCATTCTCACGTAATAAAAAACCACACGAAAAGAAAAAAAAACAAAAAATAAATAAAATGCAAAAAAAGAAAAATTATTTGCACACAATTCAGCAATTTTAACGCCAATTTAAAATGTATCGTCATCACAATCTACACAGTCCAATAAATTTTATCCCCTAAAGTTTTTAAAACCTCATTCTTACTATACACGCGTACGACATATACACATACAAGTAAATTTACTAAAAACATGTTTTCCAAGAACTTGAGAAAAAAAGTTTGCGAATTCACTTAATTCTACAACTACTTTTTTTTTACCTCAACCTACTCTTTAAAACTCAGCCAGATGTAAAAAAAATAAAATAAAATAAACACTTGGTAGCACGTATATATACATGCCATCCCTTCATTCACAAAACCACAAATCACATATTATATACATAGTGGAAAATTTCCACGAATGGTGAGTTCATTATCCCGGAAAGAAGATCATATTACATATATATATATATATATATACCTATACAGCACAGAAACAAGCACATATATACACACACTTGAGAAAGAGAGCTTGCACGAAAACAACACGAAATTTCGTTGATTACGAAAACACAATACCCCCCAGTATATCACTGAATAAAAAAAAAAATAAAATAAGAATATCTTGCAAAATAAAAAATTTAAAAAAAAAACTTGCCTACCAAGCGTACTAGTCGTAAAGCAAACGACATCGAAGGGCCGCTAATTTAAAAAAGAAAAAAGAGAAAGAAAAAACAAGACCAAAAATATTTCAATAAAAAGAAAAACACGATGATCTACGAAGAAGCGTCGTGTTATACTGACTGACACGTTATCGGTGTATCTTCTCTCTTTTGCTCGCGTGTATGTTTATTCATGCGGGAAGTCTGAATGTATATATATAGTTATAGAGAAGAAACCGGCATGTGTAGCTTGATGATTTCGTTTGCTGTTGCTGCTTCGCTTGCGCAATGATTATACCACTCGATATATATACATATATACATATGTGTGTAAAGCTGGTGATAAGAGAGTGAGCTCTCGTATGCTTGGTGGTATTATACATATATAGGTATATATAAGAAATGTACATATATATCTATGTAAATTTTCTATATTCGTGGATAAGCGTGTATATAAGTGAGAACTGCTGTTGAAATCGAGGTGCTATGTAATGTGTGATGTGTTATACGAATGATAATGTAGTGTGTGTAAGTAAATGTGGTTATACGATGCTTGAATTAAATGGAAAATCGGTCGCGTATGGAATTTTGGTTGGTATACGGCTTATTACCTGAGGATTGGATATTGATATATATATATATATATATATATATATATATATATATATATAGGTATTGATGTACCGTAGTCCTATATGGTGTTTCATGTTATATTTATATTTAATTTTAATTAATGGTAATTTTATAATAACGAGTAATTTTTATATTTAATTTTTCATGACAACTATATATTTTTGGTGCGTGAATCAGTACGTATGATGAATTAAAAAATTGTACTTAAATTATGTTGATTATTTCCATATTTTCTTTTCATGTACAATGTACATTTAATAATAATTCCATTGTCAAATTAAAATGTAAAATTTTAATAATTTTCAATTTAGTTGTCAAGCGATTTAAAAAATTAATAATTGTGAGATAAATTCGAAATTGCAATATTCCACATAAAACGTGTAATTCAATTAACATCGATATTTTGCGAGTGAAAAATTAAAATTTAATATTACATTGGGAGTTGCTCGTTTATTATTTTCAAGCTACGTATTTCTTTACTTTACGTAATATAGCAAAACATTTTGATGTATCAAAAAAAAACAAAAATGTTCAATTGATAGCCAGCCAATGTGTTAATATTAGCATTACTACACAAAATAAAAAGAAAAAAATCTCTTAATAATTATGTATACATTATTATCTAATTATTTTGATAATATGAGACAAAAATAAACTTGAATGAAAGTAGTATTATAATAACCTTTATTCATCCCTCAAAAAAAAAAAAATTCAATATCAACCTTGTCATCAACTTTATCATTAATTCCATGAAAAAAAAAAAAAAAATAACGTAAACAAAAGTCTCTCGAGATACTTACACACATTGCAATAAAATAATTAATTGCAAAGAAAAATTGATAATTTCAAAGAAATCAGCCTCACCTTCGCGCGACATTTCCATCATACAGAAACGTACATCTTTCTCTCTCATTTAATTATTTTCCAAGTATTAAAAAAAAAAAATAAAAAAAAAGATTCCAATAAAAACCATCGTACATACGTTCGCACGCGCTTTTTTACATACCGCTAGCTCTCTTTCGCAAGTAAAGTGAGGCTTGGGATCTTTAATACACTTGATACACGCGATCGTAGAGAGAGAGAGAAAGAGAGAAGGGTTGCAGTTCACTGTAGTAGCGGTTGCACACACCGTATATGCGAAATCCAATATATTCACCTACCCCACCTCCATCCCCTTTCTCCTCTTTTGCGCCACTTAAGCCTTACTAACGAACTAATCTCGTTTCCCCCTCTCTCCTTTACGCTTATATCCCCTCCTCTCTTTCTCTCTTTAAAACTCTCATATTATATATACCTGTATATATAAGCAGTCATTGTCGACGGATTCAAGCCTACGTGTATGTTTATGTATTATATATCCGACGTAGGTTCATATAGTATATGGTAACAAGGCTTAACTGATACACTGTGGGATCATTTTGAATTTTGCACGCCTTGTGATCGCCAATGCGATTTATCGAGGATTAAATGTAACTAATGGGATAAGGTTTTACAAAAAAATATATATATGTATATGAGTAATTCCACAAAAAAGGGGTAGTTATATGGTTCAAAAAATAAAAATTTTCAATTTCGAGGTACGCTCCTGATTGAGGGCGCATTTT
>JAPYZE010001969.1:0-18559 GCA_030522805.1 Leptomastidea abnormis
TACTTTTTGGCCTTTCGATTGTTTTGAATTCGACTGTTTGAACATTCTACATTTGACTCATCTGCGACATGAACATTCGCTAATTGTAACCCTGCCCAGTTTACATGAATGTACGAAAAAATATTATAAGGTAGCAAAATAGAAGGGTTACAAAAGAGGAGAAATACGAAAAAGTGTGATGCGATTCAAGAATATTTAAATTATCTCTCTGACTTGAATTCTTCTTTTTTTTTTCATTAGGAAAAAAGGGATCTTATGTTTGGCTAAGTGCTCGAATGCAGGCAATAAATAACAAGCTCCTGGCTTGGATAAACCTAGATATACTTACGACATTTAGCTTTTCGTAGGCCCACTGGTCGTGTGGTCGTTTGTACAAGGGACTGTGAACGTCGGCGAAGCCAGCCCAGTTGCCCCGCAAATCGTAGGCCATCACGTGTATAGCGTCAAGGTTCCTACGAAGGAGAGAAAAAAGAAAGAAAATCATAAAAATCAATATGTATGTAGGTACTTATAAGTACACGTAATACACACGTTGAGGATAGCAGCTGTGTAGCATGTATAAGGAAATGGCTATCATAAAACTGACAGGATTAAAATATAAATGCCGTTATATTTAGATACTTCTTTTTTTTTTCTTACTCTGCGTGTTTATTTATAAGCCCGATTTTCTTTATTTGCTTATTTCTTTGTAGTAGTTTTTTATTATATTTTTTTTTATCAAGTAAAAAAAAGGGGGAAGAGAAAGAGAGAATATAATATTATATAGGTATGCGCGTATATAATCATGCAGTGCATGACTCACTCGCAGAGCTCGGGTACGTGGTAGCCCTCTTGCAGGCGGAATTTGGCAAGAGGCACGGCCATGGTTATCTCCCAGCCTTTGCCCGCGCGGTTGAACGCCCGCCTCAGCTCTTCCACGAAGTAAAAGAACATGTCCTTGTCGGAGTACTTGCCACCGCGGTCCGCCGCGCCTGGATACTCCCAGTCCAGATCGAAGCCGTCGAATCCGTACTCGTCCATGAATTCTGCGATTGACAATTCAAATGTTATAATGTATAGCAAAAATTGTAATTGATGATCGCGAAGAAGAAGCGAAGATTCGAGTATATAGGATAACTTACTGACGACGCTCTTGATGAAAGTGTCGCGACGCTGCTTGACGCCGACCAGAGCGCTGTACTTGCGACCACCCTCGCCCCATCCGCCGACCGCCACCTCGGTCTTCAGATTCGGATGCTTGCGCTTGAGCGCGGTGAAGTTCCGGAAGCCGGACTGCTCCAGGTCCAGCTCCGGGTCCAGCACCAGGACCTCCCAGGTGACGTTGCTCACTCCTACGAACGAGTAGATGACGTGGGTGCAGAGGTCCGCGGGTATGTCGTCGATTCCGTAGCGACCGATGCCTGGGCGGTAGATCGCCCAGTTGCTGAAGTAGCACACGACCCTGCCTTTCTGCTCGTCTATATGCGTGCAGAGTGGCATGAGGAAATCACATTGAATTTTTATCGTTTTTACTCGTAATTTCTTTTTTGTTTTTAAACAGTCGGATTTTTCATAACGAGTCGTGATGAGGTGACGAATCACGGATACCGATCAAAAGAGAGAGGGAAAGAGGTGAATGTGCTTTCACGTTTGGATTTACATATCGTCTTGTTCAAACGACTGGCTTTTTTGCTTTTTTTTCTCTCTCTTTCTTATTTTTTCTTTTTCTTTTAAATAGCTCGGGTGAGTATGATGTTTTTGTCAAATGAATTATTAAATGATAAACGAGAACTTTAAAATTGAATATGGAGATTCATTCACATTTCTCGATTTGATTAATTTTGAATTAGTGGCTCGTTTTGTATTTTTATTTTTTTTCTATCAATGTAGTCTTACCATACCCAACTTTTTCTACTTTGAAATTTTAAGATTATTTTAATATGGTTTTTATTATAATAAAGTTCCTTATTATTATCATCGTATATTTTTCTATTGAAGTATAAGAGGTAATACATTAAATTTTGAATTTTATATTTGAATTTATTAAGACTTGAAGCATTAAAATAAACTCACAAGCAGATATGCCAGCAATAAGAGCTGCGAGTAGTAGACCAAGGGAAAGCGAAAGCTTTCCCACGTGCGACTTCATTGCTTCAATGTCTGTAAAAAAATTGATTCTATTGAATATAAATGTAATGTTTTTAAAGAAAAATAAAATTGTTGTAAAAAGTTTTGATTGATGATCTTAAAAGATACAGCATTTAAAGCAAGAGTCATTTATGTATTTATGCAAATGTATATGATTCTCTTGAAAGCTTATCTTAAATTCACCATCTTAATTCTAAATGATGTTTTTGAAATGAATTGTGAGAATATTATAATAAAAGGTAGTATAACAAAGAAATGTGTGAATATAATACGATGAAAGCAAAGATTAGTAGCTATAGTGTAAATTACGATCCCATATTATTTGTATGTGTTAATTTAATCTCTTCAATTGCAAGTACTTTTCCTTTCATTAAAATTTTTAATTTATTAAATATATTTAATTATAATATGATATTATAATTATAATATTATATGATTACAATCGAATATGCTGAAACTAGATGTTGTCAAAAATTGTCAAATTCAGAATAAAAATACCTAAAGGTATTTAACTTAAAATTTTTCAAACAATAGTTCAACTATGGTTACTTGAAAATGGTTATCAAAAGACTTATAAATTTTCTTTGTGATCAGTGATTGTAGATGAAAACGGCCCTGGTACATTAAAATAACGTATAATAAATACGTATACAGAATGAGAATTAATAAAATTTATTAATTAAAGTTTTGTAAAAATCAAATAAAAATTATATGACAAAATAAATTGTAAATCTTACAAAAAAAAAATATCCAGCCACAGGTAACAAATAAAAGCTCGAATGCAGAGACTCGCGCGTGTACGCACTTTTCGTGCGTCAATTCAGCAATGCTTTGATCACACACGACTCTCGGATATCCTCAGCTATACACACAACAACGAAACTCTCGTCAAGGAGACGAGCTGCAAAGACCAGCGTGAATGATCTACGACCGGTTTTGCCCCGATACGAGCTTATATTATGCACAAGTCATCAGATGATTCCGCCTTACAGTTACTCTCTATATATACCTATAACGATAATCCCACGGCGCGTGGGGAATCGGTCCGTTTGTCAGAATATCCTCAAAAATCGGAGATGACCGCGTGGTATATGCCATTACGACAAGTATAGATACAGTTTAAGACTTAATGTCGGGTTTTTTATACCCAAAATATGCTACTTAAAGTTGAACTAAATATTATTTGATGTGTCAAACGTCAAGAGTTTAGTATCAGCCTATTTCATATTTTAGATAGTATTATATTAAATTTTTTACCGTGTATTTTTATGTTCTATAATTTTTATTATTTAAGCAATAATATAAATTAAGATTTTTGCAAATATAGGTAGTATAAGTACCTGTAACTGTTATATTAGTTTGAAAAAATTGTCATGCAGTTAAATGAACCGTTAAAGTTATCATACGTGTGTTTGCGCATGGATCTCGTAACTTTCGATTTATTATTTTGACAACTTTTAGCTCTATCAAGTTTTTAGTCCAAGGCTATTAAGAACAAAGATCTAACTGTATTATTTTCCCTCTCTCTCTCTCTCTCTCTCTCTCTCTCTCTCTGTATACTAGTTCTGTCAGGTTATTGACTCTCTTTCGATATAATATTATGTACTATTTCAAATAAACATCCAACCATCCTAATAAATTAATTTATGCTAATCGCACAAAGTCTCTTATAAGTTGTAACAGGGCATAGGGACACACTTCTTATTAATTTTTTTTATTGTATTGAATTCAAATTTTAATTTCAAACAATCGAATAAAGTAATATTTTTTAAACATTAAAAAAAATCAATAGAAAAAAAAATTGATAATAAAATTTATTGTATCAGTTCATTACATTTTTAGAACCTTTTTGACACTCTCTTGAGCGTATTTCGGGCTATAGGACTTCGAAACTCAGGACGATATTCGCTGGAATCGAACCAACGACTTATAGATTCCGAAACCTACACTTCGCCAACTAAACTATCTAAAGTCTTACTTTATATATATTTCCTTCTTTCTCTATCTATCAAATAATTGAGTAACTAACTCGGTAATCTTGCAAAATTTTAAGATTATTAAACCACACGCGACAATTGCTTATTATTTTTATATATTTTACTCATTTTTAATTAATTTTAATGCAAATATTCTTTTTTTTTCTTTTCTCATTTTAATTCATTATAATTTTTTAAATAAAATAATAAAATAATTAAAAATTTGATAACTTTGATTTTTTTAAATTATCGAATAAAGTTCTCAATAATAATTACTCCTGTTCTTTTTATATAACGAATAAAATCAAGCGTTAAAAACGGAAGACGTTAAATGAGCCACATCGTCTCGGTTATTTCGCAATAACTTACGATCTTTGCGCTTCGTGAGCAATTATCGCGGACCACCGCCTTACGTCTCGAGTAACGATTTTTCTTTTACTTTTTTTTTCCTTCAAGCTAATCTTAACTTGGTTTTGGTGCAATTATACCTATAGCCGAGGATTACGAGGATCGTAGCTGTAATTCGACGGATGTCCTGAGGTACACCTACTCTTACACCTGACATCACGTACCGTGACCTATTTTCGATTATATGGTTTTGTTGCCTTCTTGTATACGTTTTTTGCTTTTCAGATTAGATAAGGAGACTAATACTTTTATTTTTCTTTTTATTTTCTTAGTTTTATGGATAATTAGAACATTTTTTTTTTTTTAACTTTTAATAACGTACTTATACAAATTTATCAGAAAAGTAAATTCTTATTATTGAAATTGAAATACAAGCAAATAGTAGTAATCTTAAATATTAAAATGTTCTCGAAATATGAAAAAAGTTAATTTCTCATCGTGAAATCAACCAACTTGATTACGGTGTCAATCTGTAAGTAGCAATATAATATATCGCCCAAAACTAACAATTCGACTTAAAAAAATGTACCTATATGTGTTTGCTGCGTGAATAAGAATAAGTGTACCTGCGCGTATTCCGTAAGCTTTTTATATACGTGATTTACAATAAATTGCTTTTTTACTGTTCGCCTGTCACATAAAACTTAACACTTTTCGTTTTCTATATCGATACGAAAGCCTTTGATACACACTACGTTTTTACGTCCAAACGAATTGAAAGTGATTATTATAATTTTTACAAGACAAATGATAATTACGCATATGAAATAATTGAAATTTAAATCGCAATTCCGTGCATTTGAGCTAATAGAAAAAAAAAATTTATTAAGATTATAGATATTATTCGAGGTATTATTATGTATCAGAAGAAAAAGAACTACAAATTAAGCAAGCTTGTGTACATCGTTATTTTGTTCTGTGCATTCTAACAGCGTATACAAACAAATAAAACGTCTGCTGCTGCTGCTGCGTCTATACAGCTATAAGAGCAGCTTGGCTCTTGGGTCGTGTAAGCTTTTCACGTTCCTATAAACGCTCGCCCTCGCGAATTGCATCAACGTCGCGTCGTCCGCGCCTTAATCGACATGCGTTGCGCGTATAGTATATTTGAAAGAGAGGAAAGGGAGTCTTATACTCTGTGTGTGTGTGTGTGTGTCTGTGTGTGTAAAGTTGCAGTTCGAATGCGAAATTTTACTTAGGTTATATTGGTTGGAAGGAAGCGGCTTGGAGGAGAGAAAGAAAAAAAATGAAATAAATAAACTGTACGAGCTTCTTGAGGCTAAGTCACGGCTCATTGTTTGTCAAAGCGCTTTATTGTTTCCAGCCGATTTCTAATTGCGCATACCTATGATATAAAATCGGTTGGCAGTGCACGCATATATATATAGCAGAATATTGATATGTATTTCTAAGGAGAAGGGGTTTGATCAGGACAAATGATGTACATGCTTTTGTTTTCTTTTTTTTTTTGATGGGTGAAGGTGAGGATTGTCGAAAAGATTTGGTTTAGGAGGATTGAATTTGTGTATGCAGATGACTCTGTGATTTTTTTATAATACATAAAATTTGAATTAATTTTGAAATTTTTTTCTTTTAATATTCTTTTGCAACAAACTTTTTTATTTATTCTAATTGAATTGAATATAAAGTCAAGACTTTTATGCTAATTTAGTATAACAGTTACAGCAAAATTTTTATTTTTATTAAATTAGATATTTATATTGATAAAAAAATTTATACTCGAACACAAAGTGCATTTCTACATCCATGTATTCTCATTTACGCTTTTCGAGAAAATATAGGTACAACTTACGCTAATTTGATAAAATTTAAAAAAATAAAAAATCTCTTTCATTCTAGCAAATAAAAACAGTCAATATAAGACCGTTAATGAAAAGTTTTCCTAATATTAAATTCACAAATAAAATATTAATAAAATTAACTATCTTTTGTACATTAGTTAGCTTTGGTAGCTAGTTATATGCTTGCTCTTCTCTTGTACATTCATTGCTAAGTAAACAAAAACGTATTCTTTCTTTATGTAAACTTTCTTGGCTCATTAAATACAATTACTCCGAGATTCGCAAATGGCCTGAAACACATTTTCACTTTATCTATCTTTCTCAAGAACTTTCCGTAAACGCGTTAAAAATTTTCCCGACATTTTCAAGAACGTTAGAAAGTTATTCTTGACGCGAATGAAAATTTTTGCCGGTATAATTGATCGATCAACTTTTTTTCTTCTCTTTCTTCTTTTTTCAGTGAGTAATCTTTCTTTGTGATTTCACGTTTGCTAAATCGTACATATAGTCTACACTCAGTCGTTGAAGTATATACGATGTGTGTGTGTGTGTGTTATGCGATTCGCTACTTAACTCGATTGTCAACAAGCTATTATTTTTATGATCGTTTAACTTTTTTTTTTTTATAAGTTATAAAATGTTTAGTAGAAAAGAAATAATCTAGGTTGCTAAGCGCTTGCTGTTTACGATTTCAAAGCTCATAAAAATTCGAATTTATGACGAAAGTTAAAGCTTTTATTAGCCTGAAAAATTGTGTTTATACGGATTATACTTAAAAATCATTTAATCAAATGACCGCATATATCATCATGTTCTAAAAAAAATAAGAAAAATAACCATTTGCGACTGATGAAATGAAATCAGAAAATTTTGCGGCTTTACGATATTGAATCATCGACTTACTCATTTAAAAAAAAAATCCAGATAATTCATTTTTTCAAATAATCGCATAATTCATCTTATGAAATAATATCTTACACTTATTTAAATTTTACTTATCATATCTAATTTTAAACGCTACACAAGATTTTTAAACAAAATGAAACAAAAAGATATTGACATTGGCGATAATTTATAAAGTTCAATAAAACTTACATGTTACCATCGGTTTGGAGCTTCTAAGCAAGAATTAACAACAAATATTCCACAACCAAAATTTTAAAACTCACCAAAATTACACTTGCAATATATTGAGGAAAAGCTTTTAAAAGCATTCGACAATACTAAGCTTGCACATAAAATGAAATAAAAAAGAAAAAATAAAAGAAAAAATAAAAGAAAGAAATAAAAATAAGTGGGAATAGGTATACAAAGACGAGTGGCAAGCAAGCAAGCAAGTAAGACTCACCTTCTCGCAGCTCGTCCGGGCGGAAAAATCGTGGTCGCGAGCAAGTCCGCGTCTCCTATATACGGCGGATGGGCCTCATTGGAATTCAGGTGCAGGGACCGGGGCCGCGATTGGCTGGTTCGTCGACCCGCTGCTGTTGCTGCTGCTGCTTGGGGGCCTCCACCTCTTTCTCCTCCTCCACCTCCTCTTTTCTCTTCTTTCTTCTCTTCCTCCTCCTCCTCCTCCTGCTTAACTACCTCGACAGCAGTCACCGATGATTCCCTCTTATTGCCGAGAGAGGCTCGTTCCGTCTCTTCTCTTTTATTTATATTTTTTTTTCTTCTTCTTTTTAATCGAGCGAATCGAATTTGCGACGCGCGCGCGTCCATACGCCCGAGTGCCTGGCAAACGTCATGCGCGAGTGTGTCCGTGTCGGATCGCCTGTACGACGAGCTTACCTTTTTTTGATTGGTATAGGTAGTAACCATTGGATTATGTGGATTTTGATAAGAAATGGGAGTAGCTCGTTATATATATTCGACTGTGGCCATCTTTTCTCGAGTTATGTATCTACCTACCTACCTACTGCTCGTATAGTCGATTACGACTTAGCATTATTGGTCTTTTTTGTTGCTTTTTTTTGTTGGTCATCGAGCTTCGGCTTAAGCCGATTATAGGATTGATGATTACGACTTGCCTTAAGGTTTTTCGTATTTAGCTTCGTTAGTATCCTATACATACAAACACGCACACACACACACAGGCATACACACACACACGACGGTCTATTTGAATTAAAAAAAAATAAAAATATAACTTTGTATCTACTCTTAAAGTCTAATTGAAAATTTTGAAAACACTGCGCATGACATTTTCATAAATTTGACATTTCAAGTTTATAATCAATATAAGTACTCCTCTCCAATCACCGCCATCAATTTAATTCCATCTGGGCTTGCATAAATAATAATCATTTGAAGAATAGCGTCACGGCATGTTTTCTTTACATATAAAATCATTAAAAAAAAAAAAAAAGAAGATGTAATTTGTGAATGAACACTTGTAAATATTTCCATTATAAAATTTAACGAGTGTGTAAAGATCGTAATAATAAAGAAAAATTTACGCGTTATCACTAGCACATACATATATAGGTAATATATGTCAAGAAGAAGCAGAGTACTTATATGTTATATTAAAATCCGTGCTTTGAATGATCAGATTATGAGCCTTGGTGTCGCTTTTATTCATATATAATGCACGTGCATGGCAAGGATCGAGTCGCGCGAGACGAATCCTTCGATCTCATTCGTGTACATATATATGAGGCGTCACAAATGCGCTCGCGCGAGAGAGCGAGCTTCGTATTTAACGAGAACGCACATATAATACACGCATCCGCGAAGCACAAGAGAGAACGAGATCGAATGTATCTCTCATCTTGAAAATGCGTGGGCTGCTGCGCACGTATATATGAATATAAAAGCGGTGCATCGCGTCTTGCGCCTTTCACGTCAACGTCCCGGATATATATATATATATATATATATATGTGTGTGTATAGGTGTAGGTATACATATGTATAAATGCGTTTGCTCGCGTTTCATTCCTCCTTCGCTTTACACTTATTTCTCTTTTTTTTCTTCTTCTTCTTCTTTGTAGTGCTGCCAAGGGATGAGAAGGAAATAAAAGTTTATAGAATTTATTATTAGAGGCACGTGTGCGCACGTTCTGGTATACATATTCGTCGTATATATTCTAAGCTGTTGTCGCTAGCTTGACGACTGTTGTTGCTGTCGTTTTAGGCAGATGACTGTGTTTTTGACCTTTCAGGAATATTTTGATCAGATGGAACTTCTCTTGCCTTTTGGCTGTCTTGGACTACTCAGGAAGAGTATAATGTCAAACACGTTTATTTTTATTAATGTTGATCAATTTATTATACATCCTGATTTTTCAATAAATTTCATGTATTCTAGCTCGATATGATTTCTTTTTTTTTCTTTTAAATTCCTTAATTTTTGAAAAGATAAATTGTAATTATGTGGTTTGTGGATTTTTAGCCTCCGGCGATATTACTTATGTGTACAAATAATATCTGTTCGTCGGTTAAAAATCAAGTTGAAGCTCGGAGTTGAAGGAGGAACCGGTATTTCCTCGGAGTACATTGATCGAGCCTAAATTATTAATTATTTATTTTTTTACGTAAATATACTTTTGCTTGGTAGTAATCATCAGTACATATCGATTTTTACGTTATTACGGTACATTTTTACTTTGCAATGTCATGTACTTGGTCATGTACATTATTATTGTACACAAATTATGTTTGGATATTATTATCAATTGTATCCATATTTTTGCTGATAATATTACCACGATATGCTTACCTTTGAAATGGATATTTGTGAAAAAGGAAAAAAAAGAAGTGGGACCAATAATAAAAAATAACAAATTAAATATAAAAACCACTTTGTGTTTTATTATCATAATTATTACTTTTTTTTTCTTTTTTTTTTTTTTTTGTTTTCATGAAACAGTATTAACATTAAATTAAATATATATATATATAGATATATACGTAAGTTTACGCTCGCAACAGATTCTTTTCTGTAACGATCGCTATTAACAAAACACACTCTTTAAACTCGCTCGTCCAGTACTCATATACCTATATACCATTCGCACACTTACGTTTTAAACAACTTTTATTCGCAAAATCTCATCGTGATCAAGTCGCGATCGTTTTCCGTCGATGAAACCATAATCACTGATTACAAGTTAATTCGGTGCTTTTCTTTTCTTTCTACATTGAAGAAGCAGTAACCAAAGTTTGGTGAAAAATAAATCTTTTTTTTTATTCTATATTGCAATATACTCGTTAGCTACGCCGATTTTTTACTATATACCTGCCATTTAACAATAAAGAATCAAATTTTATGTGAATGATGTGTATATGTGTGTGTGTGTATGCAGGCTTTCGTGAGTCCTTCTTCTACTTTACAGAGAGTATAAAAAAAGGAACTTCCGACTGAAATAATTCGTATATCTCAATGGCGCTATCTCGATTTTCCGATAGAGTGACCGTTTTCTCAACAATATATGTTATATGTGTAAATGTGAGCGTCTGTGCGTGAAATAACTTTTATTCGCGCACCTAAAATCTCAACGAAGCGTAGCTTTTCTTTTCTCTAACATTGCCTAGCCGTGCACCTTGGTAATATTATGTGAATTTTTTAAAATATTTTTTTCAACGATTAATTCGTGTGTGTGTGGTTGTATGTATGTATATTGATTATATAGATATACGCTTGATTGTAATTCTATCTAACTAAGCTATGTATTTATATGTATTTGTATGGTATATATATATTTAAAATGCATATACGCTTCAATGACGGTATGTATTATATTGTACAACTATGCAATAATCAACAAATTCATGCAGAAAGTGTTTGCTGTAATTTTCGTTATGCCTATACATTCTTAACATTTTAAATTGAATTTTTAAATTGATAAGAATATTAGGTGAATAATTAAATATTTTATACGTAATCGACTTAATTTATGTGATACCTAGACTAACTTTAAAAATAACTACAAATGGATTTGGTTTTAAAGGCACAAACAAACACTTTGCGCATAGTGTCAAAAAACAATATACGATAATAATAATAATAATTGAGCTCCTATAATATATTCTTCATTTGCGAATAAAGTATAATAATAATAATAGTTTATACTATAGTGCTAGCTATAACGATCATGATATTGTTTACGTTTATCCTAAAACATAATCTTTAGTCAAATAGTCATAGATTTTTCTTATATTATTCGATTCTTACAACTGTACAGTAAATTGATTGATTGATTAAAAGTAGATTGATTTTACGATTAACTTACGATTAATTAAAAAGAAGACTTGGTTCTGCATAATATAATAATGCGTCCGTTTAATATTATAATGATAACTATATAAAATCCATGCACAATATAGGTGCGTAGAAAAAAATTTTATAACAATATAATATATTTCATTATCTTTTACATAATATACTTGTTTTTCTCTTTTTTACTTCGATATAAATCTTATTGCTATATGTAAAGGTTTTGGTTACAAGATTGTATATAACGTGTACTTTGTATACATACATCTTTATAAGTATGTGTATAAAGTATGTGTATGATTTTGCTCGATTGGATTCAGGAACACTTTAATTTCATATTCAATTGGATTTTTTTTTTTAAAGATGGATAAAGAAACTGGACATTCGTTTAAATGGCTAAAAATGTAAGTAAAATTTATCTAATGGCTCTTTATATATTTATATACAGCTCATAAAGTGTATACGTATATAATATCTAATAATCTAAAGCACCATGTTTCAGTAGTGTGACGATCGTTTTACGATTACAAATCGGTAATTTTACATCATATACGCGTAGATTTATATATGTATATTTAAACGAATGTCCGCTAACATTATAACCGTATTTAAAAAATTGATGACGATCGGCAATCATTATGTAAATAATTAAAGATAAAAGATATTTTTATAAAAATTGGGCATTATATATTAGGTAAAAATTTACGAGCGTGATCTATTCGTAGTTTCTTAAAAGTGCGTTTCTTAATAATTATCTCACGAGTAATTTCATTATTTCTCCTATCTTATATCTAATAGATATCATAATTTCTATTATATTATTGAAGAAAAAAATTATTGAGGAAAAGCTTATGTTTCACCTTGCTCTCCAGATCTTATGATGTATCGACGTCACGGACTTAATTAAAGATAGATTAAGAGAGGACCACCATATTAGACACTTTTATTTTTCCTATTTTCAGAAATGTTCTCAAAAGATAAAGGATCATGAATTTTATATAAAAAATTCAAGTAACAATTTTTACTAATTTAAACTCTTTTCCATTGTATGAACCTCAATTTATTTAAAAGATCTTAAAAAATACGATCTTAAAGAGGTTTTAATTTTACCTGGAATCTATTTTAATCTATAAACTTGAAAAACTTTTTTGAACATAAAAACAAATTTTTTTTAAGAGGATCACGTCTTTTTTGACACTTTATCGAGTGTATATCGGTACACAGAGGCTCGCAAAAAGATTCAATCAATACAAGTGTTGAGAAACGAAACTACGAAAATTATACTCTATTAAGTGAGCCATATCAGCCCCTGATGACGAGCCTATATTATACATATATATCGTCTATTGTTTATTGTCTACGATACAAGCGAATGTACGCGCGTGGGTATGTACGTATCTTTAAGTGCATATGCGTGCCCAAGTTTTTTTTTGACAAGCAATGAAAATTTTAAAAATTTAAGGAATCGAACACCTCTCTGCGGATTATTTTAATCCAAGCAGGCGCGTATTACGTATTTTATACATGGAGCGAGCGCGCACATATAATCTCCATGGCCCACTTTAACGTCATCGCCCATGACGAAGGCGAGGATTAATTACGATCAATCGATATATAAAATTGTTTTGTTCTCAACACTTATGTACATAGACAAGGTAAAAATATCGAGGGATTTCGTTATGAATATGCGCGTCGTCTCGGTTATGTATACTTGTTTATACTTATTACGGCAGTTAAGTGCCTAATCGTTAATAACAAAGAAGACAGATGAAAAAATTTTCCTCTAAATTAATGCTGCTAATTAATTAAGATTGATTGAACTTTGCAATTGTGTGATAAGAGATTGTGTAATTAAAATATCCTACATTTATTATGATACTTAAACCCTGTTTAGTCGCATTATTGCACTACTAACGTAGATACAAAATTTATAATTGCGAGTTTGCGTTATAAAATTAAGACGACGACGCGGCATCGATGAAAATTAATTCTGTAATAATAAAGAAATTGTACATCATACGGGAAATAAGTTTTAAATTTTCGTTTCATTTTAAAATTTTCGCTTCATAGATTTTTAAATTTTGTAAATCTAATTATTATTATTTATACTATCATACACATAAATTATTTCATTATCTTTAAAAAACTAATATTACAATTTTTATACAAGTATATAATATATGATTGTTAGTCTATAATATTACGGCTTCTTGTTTCCTTAAAGCTGTACCGAAGTTGTTGGCGTAAATTAACCAACGTTTAATTATCAAATAAAGAAATAAAAAAAATAATTGATAATAAAGATGAAAAAGTGCAACAAACAATTTCCTACGATATTTCATAACAGTATAAATATGAGATAATTTTTAATAGAAAATTACCTCGAATATAATGGCTGCATTTTATTTAGTTTGTATTCAGTTGAGCGATTTTTAAAGCAATTAATTGACGTGGTTGTCTTGTTTCATTAAAGTCTCAGTAGTTAATCTCGTATGATTTGGCACTGATTTTTGTATCATCGATAATAATTGATGCTTAATTAACACACGTCACTGTAGATCCCGCCGTTAATCTAACTTCTCAGATACGCAATATCCGATTGGCTAATACTTATATGCATCAGTTTATCATCATCATCAAAGTCTTTAGATTTTGTTCTTTTACGTCTGTTCATTTATTAATATCTTTAATATGTCACCGTTAAATATAGTTCTAAAATTGAAAAATTTTCTAAAAAAAAGGTTGTTATAAATTTTTAATATGACAGCAAAGTTTCGCATTCACATGATTACACCTTAATTTCTTAGCGCTTAATCGAAAATAAAAGAAGAAAAAAAAGTAGAGAATATGCAAAAAAATCGAAAGTATCGGTATTTGTCGGACCTGATCGGATCCCGCTTAATGTTTACTTCTAAATAATCGATAAATAGTTGTGTATGTACATCATAGATATATATATAGGAGGTATAGGTATACAAACGATTGCTTTTTTCGCTACGCTATCTTAGCCCTATTGATACTCGGCTCTATACGATTAAATCAATTTTTTTTTATTGACGGTCGCGCATGAGTAGCGATCGAATCAAGTGACCTTTCCGCTCGAGCGATTCTCCTTAATTATTCTCCGTTGACCGTTGCCGCGAAAGCGCGCGGGAGCGATGGAGAAATTGAAGAATTGAACAAAGTTTTGTTTGTTACAAGCGCGTATAATAATTATTTCAGGCGATTTACGGTCCCTATACTGATACATGTCGATCGGTACTACTTTGTAGTTACGGTATCGGTTCGCATAGTCAACTATAACGCATATGGTAACCCCTTTACTTCCACAGCTGCAATATAAATACTCTATATGTATACATAATGTGTATGTACAGTTTTGAGAGTGTGAGAGAAGCGAGTCTCTCTCTTACTCTATAGATATATCGGAGCGTTGACTCCGCACTTCTTACGAGTAAAAGTTGTCCCGCTGCTGGTAGAGCGGCAGGGGTGTCATCGGCGACAGGTCATCGTCGTCGAAACTCGACTCGGCGTTCAGGGGAAGAGTGGCGAGTGCGTTTGCTGCAATACAAGTTCGTTATATTTAACTCGTTATCTTTTACTCTGTGCCTATATATACGTTAACAGAGAAATTTATTGTCACGATTATAGACATTTATGCTTGTCGAGATCGAGACGGCTAGTCTAGCACGTTACTTTTCTCGGGCATCTTAAATTGAACAGCTAACATTTTCATTGCTTAATACATATCGTGTGCAATTCGATGCTTCCATTTATATCGATTAATATTATAATTTACAGATTTTCATCTGTGATGTAACAGAAAATATTCAAAAACTTTGTTAGTTTTTACACTTTGTTCGTTTACTAATCAGAATAAATTGAATCATCGATTGTCAAGTTTTAGACAACACAACAACAAAACGATTAAAACAAATTTATTAAAAACAAGAGATTTACCACTTTTGAAATCAATTTCCTTAGAAAAAAAAATTATTTTCAATTTTTTGTGATTACTGAAATTATAATTTTATTTGAATTTTCATTGATGTTTTAAATCATTTGCATTTATTAAAAAATACTTATTTTTTTAGGTAAGGAATTTAATGAATGTATTTTATTTACCACGTTTTTCTTGATTTTTGATAAAAACACTGATTATTTTAAGTATATGCACCGTAAATTTTTAATGATTTTTGCTTTATTGAATTAGCTCATTTACATTTATTAAAGGTTAACATATTTAATTTTTAATAAATTATAATGAGCAAATGTAATAAAATCTTAATTATTCACAAATAAACAGCATACTTAACACCATACATTCAAAATTTTCTGTTGTTAGATAATTAAAAATCAAGAAAAACCTGAAAAAACGAAATCTATTCAGTAAAGTCAAATAATTTAAAATCACGAATGAATTCAATGAAATCAATCAAATTAGTGAAATCGATGTATTTGTCTGTACAATAATTAGTGAATTCACATTCAAATCACAAAAAATTGAAATTGATTTCACCAGTGGTAAAACCTTATTGGATTATAAGCTTTGAAAAATAAAAACAATAACAATAATATTCCATGATATAGGCTTAAAAAACAAAAAAGAAAAAAAAAATAAAATGAAATCATATTTAAAAGATAAACTAAAAGAAATAAAGAAACAAACCTGACGAACAGTAATATGATGTGCGTTTCCTAGTTTATGGGAGGATGGAGGAAGCATGTCAGTCAGTGTGCCTGGTTACCTACACACACAGCACAAACGTTCCAAACAACACTCGCTACTAATTGGCAAATTGTTATGTTCATTGTCAATGCGACTCGAGGCTGGCTATGTAAATACAGCGATTGCGCGGTTACAAACACGTTTATGTGTTGGCTAATTTTATTAATTAATTAATTAATTTATGTATTATTTGTTGTTATTAATAACAATGATTTTCTTTGTAGGTAGAAGTGAACGAGGGAGAATGATTACGCTCATAATCTATATGCGATGAACGTTCTAAACATAATTTATAAGTTGTTTAAATATATGATTTTCTACTATTATGATTATGTAAATAAATATATGCTATGAAAATTATTTCTTCTTTATCGTATTAGCAATAATGATCCTAATTTTTTTATTACATTGACTATGAAACAAATTTTGCCAAAGGAAATCTAATTGTCTTAGAGCAAACATTCGAAAATGATACTATAGCAAATAATAAATGGGATTTAGGATCGATAAAAAATTAAGTTAAAGAAACAAACGTAGGCTAATAAAAAATAGAATAATAATTAAAACAAAAATCATAATACTTAAATATTAATAAAAACAATAAATAAAGAAATAAATAAAAAATAACAAAAACTAACAAAAACATGCTCGTCACACTTCTAAGTCTAACAAAGATTAAAATCTTTTAATAAAAAAAAAAGAAAAGAAAACGAAACATTGCACGTCACATGCAAAAATAATAAAATAAAAAAGAAGTTACAACGATATAATAACTACGATAGAGAGAGATATAAAGTGAGAGATCGGTAAAAAAAGTTATAAAAAACACTCGCGGGCTTAGGTAATTATATCCTACGGTTTATTCTCGCTTCGTACCAGCCACCATTTTGCTCTTCTCCATAACTTGCTTAGCCAGAATCTGATTAAGCTGGAGTATGTGATCTCGTTGTCGCTTCTCCTCCGCCACTTTTTTCTTCAGACTGTTGGACTTTTCCGAGAGCGGCTCATCTTCTAAAACAAAAGCGTGCATGCAGTTTTTCAAATTGATGATATTATGATTGTAATCAATCGCTGCTGTTGCATAGACAACATACCTGTGCCGTCAGGTGCGGTAACCGTCGTCTCGGACAGCATCTTCCTGATCGACTCTGCCTTTTTCAATCTGTGCTCCTGTTCTTCCGCTGTCAGCTCGGGAGTCTGTTAAACGAAGAAGTAATCCAATTAAATAAACATTACATTACATAGCCTTGAGTATATAGGTAGGTACCTATCGCAAAGTATATTCAGCCATGCTGATATTAAAAAAATTTAGCTCTCACCTTCTCCGGCACGTATCGCTCGGGTATGACGATCTTGTTGGGCGTTCCAAGAAGCTGATCGATCGTGCTCTCGTTGTACTTTAATTCCTTGTGGCTGAGCGTCGATCTCACTACATCTGGAGCGTTGAGTCTTGGTCGCAGTGCTCGCTCCATGTCCAAGTCGTCTCTTGCTCTTCCCATGCCCTAAATCCCATCCAGCGTTAGTTCTATATGCTTGCTTTATATCGATATTTGCTTATTCCAAGGTCAGTTTACCAACCGACCTTTAAAGCAATTTTTTCAGAAAATCATATTTTTCAAGCCGAGATGTAGCTGCGGTTGTATACACGGATTAGGTTTTAGGTATATTAAACGAATATTTAGATAGCTTTCAGATAAACATTTCCACATACATATTTTATAGAATTTTTGTCAAAGCTTAGATATTTATAACAGATATTATGTCATTAATCAATTTTTTATTTCAAGTTTTATCTAAATTGTTACTATCTAAGCTTTGACATTATTTTTATCAATTTTAATAAACATTTAGTTTCGGACATTTAATAGCAACATAAAACAAGCATTAACGAGCTTTATATAAGGCATTAAAATTAATATCACCAAAGCGATTACTTATTTCAGTATTGGTATTGACAAAAACTTGTAAGGATTAATTACATAAACATTTATATGATTATTAAAAAAAAAAAAAGGATGCGTAGCATAAATTTGTAAATACGATCATTTGTTGCTGTTGTTGTTGTCAAGCATGTATATGAAAGAGAGAAAAGTTAAAAACGCATTAATATCCACGCGTGAATTGCAAAAAGCAGAGAAGCCTTTGTAGCAAAGATATACGTGCGTGTTACACATTATACATATATATCATGCGTATATCGTGTGTACCTATATAGGGGAAGATGGGGTACTTTGAGAACAGGGTAAAATGAGAATTCAAGGATAATTTTGGAACGAAAAGAGATAATCGAACCAAACTTGGGG
>JAPYZE010001970.1:0-20849 GCA_030522805.1 Leptomastidea abnormis
ATCTATATGTGATTTTTTTTTTTTTTTATTGATGTTTGTGTTATAGAAGAATGTGTGTACATATATATATATATATATATATATATATATATATATATATAGGTAGTGTATGTTGAGATGAAGTAACGGTTTTTGTATTTTACAAATGATACTTATTTGTATTAAGAATATATTTATGTTTATGTTAATCTTACAAGAATAAATTATTTACATTGAAAGTAATTATTTAATGCATTTGAAAAATGATTTGAAAAATATATGAATTGAACATTCTATTAAATTTGTTTTTGAAAATGCTCCAAGATTGAAGTAAGCATTTTTGGCTGCTCGCTTCGAACGAAGAAAGTAAATATCGATGCTGGCGCCACAATGCCGGGTAATAGCTGAACTACTTTTCATTACTTAAAATAATACTTACTAATACAAAACTAATAAACGTGCTTACAAAGAGAAGTTATGTTGACAAGAAGTCGTTCATTATCGGGTAAGACTATACTTGACTGCGTGGACGCTTAAGCTATACCTACTTGATAATATTGTGATATTATACCTATATTAAGTAGCGTGGGTAAAATTTTGTATAGTTTAATAAGCGTTAAACGCTAATAAAATGCATAGTTAATAGTTTTTGCTGTAGTTGAAATTAATAAACTTCATAGAAGCAGTGTCAGTTTGATTGTTGATTTGATGAAATAACGATGCCGCGCAAAGTTCCAAAATCCAACTCTACATCTAAGGTGAGTTTATTTATATTATTAAAGAAAAAGTTTAAAATGATATGATTAGATCGTTCAGTGTTTATATACTTCAAGCGAGAAAGATTTTCATGCGTAAATCTCAATTTTTCACACACTTCAGAAGATTCAACAGGTACTTACAGCGCTAGTCAAAACAATTTTGAGGTTAGAAAGGCATAATCTAGTATTTATTTTCCATGTATGTAGATATACTATTTTAATGGTAATCAAAGATTTGTTTGTATATTATATACGATTGTTTTTGTTACAATTGGTCAATTCAATTTTTTTATTAGGTTTAATAAAATTCTTGATTATTTATTTACATTTTGTATAAATTTAATTAAATTTTATCCGTTAATAATGTATTAATATGGCAGATGAAGATAAAAAAAGTGGTATTGTCTATAAGAATGCATATTATAAACCGAATTTTTCTTTGATTAATATCTTAAAAAGTAGGAAGTGAATCATCTCCAAACTTTGCAGAGATGTTTTTGTTATAATCTCTATGTTATTTCTCTTACCAGCTGAACCTTCTTAACGAATTAAATGGACAATCGAATCTAATAGACACCGTATAAAAAAATATAATATTGTTATTACAGACTCGAATTATATAGATTTGTTTTGTGTAAATTTTCCTCCCACGCTTCGTTTGAGTAAAAATGTCGCATTACCTTATTAATCTATTAGGTGTATGATAAAATTTTTTTTAAAAAAAGTATATAAAATAAAAATTTCTTTTTTATTTCCATGAATAGTTGAGAGCGTTCAGACGTGAACTATATGAAGCTGTGTCTCAGAAAAATCATAAAAAACTACAAGATCTGGTGAACAGATCAAATATTAATAAAGATGCGGTAAAAAACTGGGACTCTGATAAAACGGCTCTTGACTTGGCTGTAATTCGTGGCGATGTCATTTCGATCAAGATACTTCTTACTTCTATATGCCTTCACCATTGGCCAGAAGATTCACTCTTCAAAGCGATTATAGGAGGAAAACTTGAAATTATCAAGCTGCTGCTTGATTTTTGGTATCCAAATGATATTGCAGAGGGTACAGAATCAATGTGGGAATACATTATCGAGTCAGAAAATGTGCCTGTAAGTATATAACACTTATTGATTCTCTATCTCTTGCTATTGCATTTACCAAAGGTTATTTATAATTCAATAAGCGAATTTTGTTTGTTTTTAGATTTTTCAATTGCTGAACGATTACATGGACAGTATAAAAAACCAGAGTAACATCAACTTCAAAAAGTTGAAAGAATTACTGCTATTTCAAGCCTTTCTCAAAAAATCTTCTGGTATAGTTGAATACCTGCTTGATCAAGGTGTATCAGTTGATAGTACTGATGACGACGGTTGGACCTGCTTATTTTATGCAGTAAAAAATTCGCGGCTTTCCGACGTAAAAATGCTCATTGCTCGAGGAGCAAATTACAATCACAAAGATAATTTTAATCGAGGTATTTTTCAATACGCTACAAGTCGTGAAATTATAGATTGCCTGCTAGATCTAGGAGTACCTGTTGATAACCTTGACGGAGACGGTTGGACTTTCTTATTTCATGCAGTTGCCGATTTTCGGCTTTCCGACGTACAAATGCTGATTGATAAAGGGGCTAATGTACATCGCTTGGATACTTATAAAAAAAATCTTTTGCACATCGCTGTCAGATATCATCATGAAAATTTTCAAGAATCACCGAAAGTGATACAGCTGCTTATTGATCATGGTGTCGATATTAATGGCACTGATATATTTAATTCTACCCCGATTCATTTGGCTTTCGATATAGAGAATAGAAAATCCGACGATGTAATGTGTCTGTTTTTACGTCAGCCTGGAATTGATTTAACTATACCCGATCGTGAAGATTTAATAATTTTGCATCTATTGGTTTGTTTCGGATCGATTAAAGTACTTAAAGAACTGTTGTACAAACCTAATTTAGATCTTAAAATTTTAGAAAAAATCGTTGAATCACCGTATTGTGCAAAAGCTAAGCGTTACTACTTTCCGATAATAGAAAATTTTAATTTACTGCTTGAATTTGGCATTGATACAGATATTTTAGATCATTTTTACCAAATGTATTTACGTTACGAACTAAAGAACCCAGCTATCGAGTGTTTTATACAGTATCAACTCAAAAGGAGTATTGCTAAGCTTAGCGAGGACGAATATGTCAAGACTGTACTCGCAGAAAATGTTAAATCCTCGACGAAAGACAATGTGTTTGCTGAAGAAAAATTGACGTTTTCAAGTGAAATCAAACGGATGAAGAAGACAAAACTTTATGGTGAAATGACTTTTTATGATTTTTTACACGCTGAAAAACTCACATGCATCAGCATTGCTAATAAACCTGGGATGCGCGAAATGTTTACTGAACCTAAGCACAAATTTGAGCATTACGAGATTATGCTTGCAAGAAATTACTGGAATGGTCTTCGAATTACGCCAATCGAATCAAAAGCTATTGATTCTGTGGATCATAATCTCAATGTTCTTTTTAATGGTAAACTGCCGAGTTTAGTTATCCATAAAATCAAACATCTTATTGGTATTCAGGATATAATAACTTTGGAGGATATGAAACTGTGAAAAAAAAAAAAACTTCGAACTCTAAAATGATAAACAAAAAGAGAAAAATAAAAACGCGGAGTACTGCTGTATAATTATTTTTTTATTTAACAACAAAAATTTATTATTAATTATGAATTTATGCTACAATTATGTATGATTTTTTTTTATGATTTTGGAGATTGATAAATATAAAATTATATAAATCAACACTTCTTTTTATTCAATACTTGTAATATTAAAAATATTTATATTGAAACAAAATACACTTTTATTAAAGTGATCTGGAACTTTATTTATTTTTCTTTCTACGTGCCTAATATACTAATTAATAATTTTTGAAAAAAAAATATTTCACTCACACAATGGCAAAGTATTTTTCTGAGAGTAAAGTAATAATAATTTTTTAACTGCATATTGCGTAGATTTTTCATAAACCTTATATTGTAAAATTATACCTATAATTTAGCGTGAGTAAAAGTTTATATAGTTTAGTAAGCGTCAAAGCCTTAATAAATACATAATAATTTTTGCTACAGTCTAAATTAATCGAGATAGAGGCTTACTCTATTTTAAAGTTCGCGCGGTTTTCTCCTTCTATTTGAACATTTCACATTCCTTATTCCGGTTCATATTTCTGTAATTTTCTCATTTTTTTTCTACTTTACCTTCCTCCCTTATTTTCAGCTGAGCGCCATTATCCTGTATTCAGTCATCAACAGGACCATTTAATGTTCTATTGTAAGATTTATTTCTGCTTTCTAAAGGGTCTTAATTTTTTTTTAAAATGTGAATTTGTCATTTCCATGAATTTGGAATATATTTGTATTGAAAAAGAAGAAGAAAAAGTATAAATTAATAAACTTCGAACAAGCAGTGTCGCAATTTGATTTGATAAAAAAATGATGGTTTACAGAGTTCCAGGAGCCAGGTTTAAGTCTAACGTGAGTTTATTTACATTAAAAAAAAAATTTAAATCAATTATGAAAAATCATTTAATTTAAATTTCAACCAAGAAAGATTTTGTTTACATGTGTAAATCTCGATTTTCCACACACTTAATAAATTTAAATGCATGTATAATCAAATCTACTGAATATTGTATCAAAAAAAAAAAAAAAATAATGATAATGACAAAGAAGGTCCTCCAGATTACAGGAATATTATCTGAGGCTTCTTTATTTTCTTCCTAAGTGCGTATGCGATTTTTCATGCCGTAGTGCGTAAAAGTATGTTTGATGCGTAAATAAGACTTTCTCGCACGTCAATGAACTCCCTTAAAAAAAAACGTAAATTTTACACCCAAAATACATATTTGAGAACACGAACGTCTCTCATGACGTTTTATAAATTTTAATTTTACATCTAACTAAATACAAAAAAAATATAATTTTATTTTTATTTTCATGAATTGTGTGAATACTATAGCCCAGATCATTGAGAAATGAACTATACGAAGCTGTGTATAAAAAAAATCACTTAAAGCTAAAACAGCTGGTGCATAGATCAAATATCAAAGATGTTGTAAAAGCCTGGGACTCGGATGAAACGGCGCTTGACTTGGCCATAAAGCGTGGCGATGTCGTTTCGATCAAGACACTTCTTACTACTACATCCCTGCACAATTGGCCAAAAACTACAATTTTCAAAGCGATTAAATGTAGAAATCTTGACATTATCCAGATGATGCTTGATTTTTCGTTTCCAAATGATATTGCATTGAGTGAAGAATGGCGTTCTATTTGGAAATATATTATCGAGTCGGACAATGTGACCGTGAGTATATATCAAACTCTTATTGATCCTTTTTTACTCTCCCCTGTTTACTTGTGCTTCTCTGCGCATGCTCAAGGTTATTCATAACTAACCCCTCAATCTATGAAGCGCGTTTAGCTATATCTCAATTCTAGGATTTGAGGTTTTTCATCCTAAGTCTGTAAAATACACAATTATCAATAAAAAAATCTACAAAAATTCATGGATCATTCTCAAGTATTCTATTTTAAGATCCAATAGTTTTTTTTACCAAAAAATTAAATTAAATTTTTTTTTTTCATTACTTATAGCCAAACATCCGAAAAAAAGACTTTTTTCAAAAAAATTAAGCTTAGGTAAAAATGACTGAAAAATAATTTTAAAACACATTTATTTAAAGTAAAAAAATTGAACTTTAAGAAAAAAAAATACATTATTATATGGGATTAAATTAGATACCCTGTATTGCCATTTGAAATTATGGTATTTTTATTACGTAAAACGTATATGTATAGATATAGGGGTAAAAAACAAAAAAAAAAATTAAACCTTGATTATTGTTAAAATTGAAATATTTCATTTTTTTGGGTCGAAAACGTCTTGTTCAGATTTTCATAGTCTGGCATTCTGAAAAAAAAATCGGTTCAAGCTATAAATTAAGGATCTCATGCCTTGTTACTTAAATTTTTTTTCAATACTATTTAAATGGCTCTTAATGTGCATGTGTTTGTGTAATAACAGATCGAGAGTTAAATCATCAATTTTCACTTGTTTTCAGATTTTAAAGTTGCTGATCGATTACACAGACAGAATTAACGACAAAATAATTGAACACAAAAAGTGGAAGGAATCTTTGCTACTCGATGCCTTCAAAGCAAAATCTAGTGCGATATTCGAATGCCTGCTAGATCGAGGAGTATCAATTGACAGCACTGATAAATTCGGTTGGACCATCCTATTCCATGCAGTATTAGATTCACGACTTTCCGACGTAGAAATGCTCATAGCTAGAGGAGCAAATCTTCATCACAAAAATGCTGACAATCGAAATATTTTGCATATCGCTGCGACTCATCACGCTAAAAATATCCCGAGAGCATTAAAAATGATTCAGCTATTTATCGATTATGGTGTCGATATTAATGCCATTGACAAATATAAATCTGCCCCGATCCATTCGACTTTCAGTTTTCCTAGTTTTGAATCCGACGACGTAATCTGTTTGTTTTTACGTCAGCCTGAAATTGATTTAACTATACCAGATTCTGATGGTACAACGATTTTGCAGCTTGTGGTTGGTTTTAGTTCGATTAAAGTACTTAAAGAACTGTTGTACAAACCTAATTTTGATATTAAAGTCCTAGACAAAATCGGTAAATCGCCATTCAAGTATGCAATATCTCGCAATCACTATTTTCCGTCGATGTATCATTTTAAATTAGTACTTGAATTTGGACCTGATACAAATATTTTACGTCATCTTTACGAAAGTTATTTAAATTTCAATAAAAAGAGCATAGCTATCAAGTGTTTTAGACATTATCAACTTAAAAGAAGAATTGCTAAACTTAGAGAAGACAAAAGTGTCAGATTTTTACTCGCTGAAAATGTCGAGTCCTTAATTTATAATCATGTATTTGCTGAAGAAATATCGATGTTTTCCAGTGAAATCGAACGTATGAAGAAGACAAAACTTTATGGTAAACTGACCTTTTATGATTTTTTACACGCTCGAAATCTAACTTGGATCAGGATTGTTAATCAACCTGGGATGCGCGAAATGTTTACTGAACCTAAGCATCACTTTCAGCATTACGAGATTATGCTTGCCAAAAATTATTTAAATTTTATGCGTATTTCGCAAATTGAATCTAAAGCAATTAATTCTGTGGATCATAATCTTAATGTACTTTTTAATGATAAACTGCCAAGTTTAGTTGTTCATAAAATCAAATATCTTATTGATATTCAGGATATTTTAACTTTGGGGGATATGAAACTATAAAATAAAAGAATACTCCTAATATTGTATAATTTTTTTTTAAACAAAAATTAATTCTTTATTATATATTTATTCTATGATCGTTTGATGTTTTTTAATGATATTGGATATTGTTAATTAAAAAAAATTTATAATTAATTTATTCTATATTTGTTAGATGTTTTTTAATAATATTGGATATTGTTAATTAAAAAAATATATATAATTAATTTATTTTATAATTGTTTAATATTTTTTAATGATATTTGATATTGTCAATTAAAAAAATATATTATCAAGTGTTGTAATATTAAGAACGTTTATATTGTGACTAAATAAAAATTTTATTAAAATATAATTTCATTTTTTTTTTTAAATATCAACCTGTTCCAATTTCCGAAAACAAACTTTTTTAATAACTATTAAAATAAAAACATTAGCTAATAATTCACTTTTCATTAAACCCTATGTGATATAAAAAAGAAACAATTTAATAAAACATTCACGCAGTCAACCCGGAAAAAACATCAGAGACAATATATATCTAGATTAAACTATACAAGTATACAAGTAAGATTACAAACCGCCTTTGGTAACCCTTACATACCTTACCACCAAAAAATAAAACAAACAAACAAAAAAAAAAGTACAATCTACACTAACTATACACGAAGACTATGCATTCCCCTCTTTCTCTCTTCCTGAACTCCATTAATTATCTCGATCCCGCAGAACCAAAGAAAAAAAAATAGTAAGGAGCGCGAAAAGACCACGCCATAGTACGCGAAAGCGATAACGCAGCCCATTAGGCAGCAAACAGCAACAACAGATCAGAATCAAGAAAGTCCGGCGTGAATCCATCAGTAGACGCCATCAGGTATATGTATCCTTTTCTCTCTTCTTCTTCTTCTTCTTTCAAGCACAAGTTGGTAACGGTCTTCTTATATATACAGCCGTCCTTCACCCCACTGTGCTTTACACACACACTCATATAAGGTATATATATCTAAGAGGTATTGGAAGCACCACGACGGCCTTCGTATATGTATGTAGGTATTTTACAAGAGAGAAGATGCGAATGTGTCTCAGGGTGCAAAGATCCCCACCAAGGTCGACGACGTCTTCTTACTCCTCTTTATACTTCTTCGTCTTCGTCTTCTTCTTCTTTCTTTGTGCCTTTTACTATACGATCGAGCTGTTGAGGTATATACTCGATACATGTGGAGCAGAGAAGAGATGTATACTTACTCTCTTTTTTTTTGTCTTTTTTGCTCTTTGGATGATGTAGTAAAGAAGAAGAGCTGGTTTTGCTTTTGTATATTTTTTTTTGTTGAAATGTCATTTGTGTGATGATGGTAAGGGTATATTATAGGGATGTGCACTTGTCGTTTGTGTTTGTGTTATATATGGGGATGGATGAATATAACGAGGTTTTGAGATGGTGAGCTTGACGGATTAATTGGGTTGGATTGTGTTGATGAGTTGATTTTTTTTTGTTTTAATGAATATATTAATTATTTTTTATTGAAAAGGAATTGATGAATTTTGGGATATTATTACATCAATTTATTGTATAAAATTTTTACAGATGATGAATTGTAATAAGTGATGATAATTTTGAAATATTTTTTATTCGAAAAAATTTTTCTAGTGTTTCATAAAAATGAATACCAAAAATTATGAAATAATCTAAATTAAAAATGATATTCATTGATCAACTAGAATTTTTTCTACGATAAAATAAAGTTCATCACTTTTTGTAAAATAAATAAGCGTGCTGACCTCGAATATTATAGAAACAGCTGTTATATAGAATAAAAAATTTCCGTTCAAACATTTTTCATACTGAATTAAAAATTTTAATATTCATTAGCTAATTTCAAGAACAATTATGTCATTAACAAATGCAGAGCGAGAGGAAATATTTTAATAAATTTTTAATATTTAATCGATTTTTAAATGATATCAAACTTATTTTATATGTCTGGTTGAAGAGTAAATACATAAAAATGTGAGTTTGCATCGAGTCAAGACTTTAAGTCGTTTGAATATTAATGACTTATTGACACGCCTCACATTCGAGATAAAAAAGATAGTATAAGAAGATCGAATTAGAAACCGAAATTAATTAATTTAGAAGCAAGTGAAGACTCTTAGATTTTTAAAACTGTAAAATTATGTCTTCTCAAACGATTTTATTTTTCTTTTTACTAATTTTCATTGGAGGCTTCTTGGAAGTACTGACACAAGGTTTGTAATTATTTTTATTTTTATAAATCTGTTTTTATTATAAATAAATAATAATAATAAATAAATTTATTTTCTATAACTGCAGATCAGAATCAAACTCAAGATTTAAAACTTACATACCTTAAAAATGAAATTAGTAAAATGTATCCAAATGTAGAAAAATCTTTGAGATGTATAGAACCAAGAATACGAAATAAAAGAGATGCCAATCAAACAGAACTTATTAGTTGGGTTGCCATGTTGGATCAACGATTAAGTGAAGCGAATAGTTGGACAAAAGAAAAAAAAATAATATTAGTACAATTGGTATTGTACAATTTGAAAAAATTAAAAACTCATTTAGAAGAGATGGATAAAAAATATCCTGCAACTGTTGAGGAACTAAGTCAACCATTAAATGAATGTGTACTTCATAGCCATGGACTTTTAGAAATACTACGTATTAAATATCCAGATGTTTATCAAAAAGTACAAAATCAAACGCGTGAACGAGTATTTGAACAATTATTAAATAGAAATTACGGAAATAACATTGTCGGTGGAATTTATTTAAATAATACAATAACGCCAAAAATTTATTTGCAAGATATGAATAAAAGTAATTTAACAAATGTAGATGAACTTTGTCAACAATTGTATCAATGTGTACTTGATGGTCGTAAACTTTTAATAATGTTATCTTATCATGAAGATGATTTTTTACTTGTAATTAGCCAAATGGAAAAATATTTAAGCGAAGAAGGAAAAAAACCATTATTAGAAATTAATTTAAATAAATAATTTTACTGATATCAAAATTTCATCATGCATTATTTTTTTTTTTTCTTAAATTTTGTAAAATTTAAAACATATTTGACAAAATAAATATAAATTAATAAAATTTTTCACTTGTTGAATTATTTTAGCACACAAAAAAAATCCATTTTAACAATACCATCTACACGTAACTTTTAATAATGTATTTATGTTTTCGTATATGCGATATTTAAGAAGAGCTTATTACTATTTGAAATGCGGCCAAGCGCATTTGCGGTACTTTATCAATAAACTCTAAACTAAAATACAATCATATCATATGTACATTTAATAATAAAAAGGTCAAGACTTTAAAGACCACACTATTATTATTTTTTTTATAACTTATGGCAAACAAAATGCATAAATAAACAGTTATGTTAATTTTAAAATATATAGGACCAACGATATTTATCGTTAAATAATTACAACTTATCAAACGATTTCAAATAACATGTGCCCATCAGATTTTAATTAAATAATTTAAAAGGAAGATCTTACCCTATCATATTACCTCTAATCCTATACCTTCTCAAAATGCATCGTAAATAAAATTCTTATACTATTATTGCATGCATACGTATACGTATATATAAGCTCACAATAGCAATAAATATTCCGTTACACCAAAGCAATCAATCTCAATATTTACAATATCCTATTTTAAAACTTTCAATTAGCATTAAAATATTGCTTAATTTTTCTATACATTTAATACCTAAGATTCTAAACAGACGTACACCGTTTAAAATTTAAACTTCTTAAAATATAAAACACACGCATCAAGTAGTTGGTGGCATACATACATATCAGAAGTCTATCCCATTCGCAAGAAAAAAAAAAAAAAGTTGCTATCGCGACCCTGACGCCAACTCTCTTTCTCTCATTCTCTTTCTCGAGTGTCTTTAAAAGACGAGAATCTTGCACGTGTAAGTGTAATTAGCGTCAGTCAACTATGCGTGGTCTTTTTTCTTGAGTGAGAGTAGAGTAGTTGAAGATCGGTGAGCTTTTAAACAAAAAAAAAAAAAGTGTATATGGGTTATTCTGAGATACCTTATTTTTTTTTTTTTTTTGTACTTGAAATGGAGAAGATGTAGTTAAAGAGAAGATTGATTTGTGGTTGAATGAAATATTTTGGATAAACGAAAGAGATTTTTCTTTTTTTTTTGTAACTAAAAATAACAAATTTTTACATTTTTTATTTTTATATTATCTGCAGTTTTTTTACTATATAAGAAAATATAATAAAAAAAACTAGAGTTAACAAAGTCATCTTTTTTTTACAGAAACACAATATAATATTATCTCACAACTGATTAACCACGTTGTTACATTCAATTTTTCCTATTCTTCTCAGAATTTTTCTTGATTCATCAAAAAATTACGTTTTTTCCCCTATATACATACGTACATAAATTTCTTACAACTTCCGATTGCGATTATACCCTATACACGTACGTATTTCTGTACTTCACAAAACTAAAAAAAAAAATACATCCTAAGCCACTGGCTTCAAAAGACTCATATAATACATTTTCCAATCGCTATAGCCTTTACCCCTTCCCACTATAAAAACGTCTACAAAGATATCAGCATGTGTATATATATATATATTACACCTACGGAAGTGGGAGGTCGCGATTACAAACGACAAGAGAGAGAGAGAGAAAAAGAGAGAAAGAGCAAGTATGTATATAGGTTCTCTCTTTTTTTCTCGCGGTGATGTGTATATAGTATATAGCGTCCAGTTTCGCGTGTACGATTTGTTATGAGTGACGGTAATATACGTATATGTATGTGTGTGTATGTATATCGACAAGTATATGATGATGATGATGATTTAGTAGTTGTGGTGTCGTATACGTAATGAGTAGAACGGACTGGCCGATAAGATAAAGCGCATATATATACTAGACTATACCTATATCGTATGTGTGTATGTATGTATGTATGTATGTGATTTGTTTGCGAGATATTGGTATATGGCGATGACGTGATCTTGATTGAATATCAGGCTAATGGATATACGTGAGTTTGTACTGTCTGTGTGTATGTGTGTGTGTGTTGGGAAAAAAAAAAGATTGAGGTAACGTGTGCTGTTGAGTTTCTTTAGTATAGCTTGGCTACTACTAGAGCGACAGTGTGATTCAAAAAGTTCGAGTATGTAGTAGCATGTGAATTTTGAATATAAATATAAAAATCGGTACGTAGTTTTATTTGAAGCTATATGTGTTTTAAGATTTAAAAACGGTATTATATCGTGTTTTTTTTTTTCAAGTTTTATCAGAGAAAAAAAACAGAGAGTTGAAATTGATAAGCCGATGAGGTGAAAAAGTATAACTGATTTCAGTGACTGACCGATTTAAGATGGATGAAAATAAGCAAGCGATTATGAAAAAACAAGAAAGGAATTTGTTACTTTTATTACATGAGACTGATGATGATGATTACTTAAAGACAGAGGATGATAATTTGAATACTGTTGATGATGATGATAAAAATGTTAATGATGATGGAGATAATGTGAGGTCACAAATAGAGGATAATTTGGATCGAACTGAGGCAGTAGAAGATGATAGAGTTGATGTTGGTGAAGTACAAAATTTACCTGGGATACATGATGATCAAGATTTAGGATTTAATAGGAGTTTGAGAGATGCTAATAATCATCATCCTATTGATACTTATTTTGCTGATGAAAGAATACGTATACCGGAAGGTGATCACGTGAGTTAAGATCGTTAAGTAATATTTATTATTATTTTTTTTTTTTTTTTTTTTATAAATGTATAGGATGGTAATTTTTTATTTATTTTTATTTTTATGTTGGTCAGTATGAGATAAATTCATGTGTTTAACTCTATGACGTTTATGAATTTTAATTACAGTTTTTATTTTAACACGAAGATACGTTATTAACTAATTTATTCTATACAATACGAATATATGATTAGTAAAATATAAAAATTGATGGAATATATAATTCGAGAACATGTTATTTTAATAAATATTTTTTATTTTATTTTTTTTTACAGAGAATATTCAGTTTTAAGAAATTATGGGCTTTCACCGGACCGGGTTTTCTAATGTCAATAGCATTTTTAGATCCAGGTAATGTTGAATCTGATTTACAAGCTGGTACCATTGCAAGTTACAAGGTATATAAATATTTTTATATTATTTCAAAATTCTTGATTTACTTGAAATTTAATCTATATGTTTTTTTATTAAATATAGTTATTATGGGTATTATTAAGTGCAACGGTAATGGGATTGATAATGCAAAGACTAAGTGCAAGACTTGGTGTTGTGACAGGTTTGCATTTGGCAGAAATGTGTTATCGTCAATTCAATCGATTTCCAAGACTGCTATTGTGGATCATGACTGAAATTGCGATAATTGGTAGTGACATGCAAGAGGTTATTGGCACTGCTATTGCACTTTATCTTCTTACCAGTAAGGCGTAAGTAAATTTTATTAATTTATTTAACGAATAAATGTTTATGTCTTACCATATACGACTGTTTCTACTGATAACATGATTTTCTTTATTGTAATTACGTGGGTGTGTAGGTTGCCATTATGGGCTGGAGTACTTGTTACGATTTTTGATACTTTTACATTTTTATTTTTGGATAAATATGGATTAAGAAAATTAGAATTCTTATTTGGATTTTTTATTACTGTTATGGCAGTGACTTTTGGTTACGAGGTAATTTTATTAATTTTTTAATTGTAATTTACGTATAAAATTTATATTAATTGATATTTATTATAATTTTATTTCAAGTACGTAAAGTCTGCACCACCTACAGGTGAAGTGATCAAGGGATTAGTTATACCTTGGTGTAAAGACTGTGATACTAGTGCTCTTTTACAAGCTGTGGGAATAATCGGAGCTAATATACAACCGCATAATTTACATTTACATAGTGCACTTGTTAAGGTAAACAAAACATCATTTTTTTTTTCATTTCTCACGAATGTTAATACAATTATTATATTTAATATTTCAGTCTCGAAATATAAATCGTAGAGAGCCAAGTAAAGTTCGTGAGGCAAACATGTATTTTTTTACAGAAGCTTCCATAGCCTTATTCATATCTTTTTTTATTAATTTATTCGTGATGTCTGTTTTTGCTTATGGATTAAACCAAAAAACAAATGCAGATGTCGTAAGTACGCCATTATTTTAATTTTTCATCAATTACATTAGTACATCAAAATAATAATCATTTATTAATTTCAGTATCAAATCTGTTCTTCTCACAACTTCCTCATTGGAATGGAAATCTTTCCAGTACGTGAACATCCATTTTGGTATCTTCATATCAACATATTTTTCCTCTTACAAAATTAAAACTCTCTTTTAAAAAAAATTTCTTCTCTCTTCATTATCTTCCAGAACGACAACAACACAGTAAACGCCGATCTCTACAACGGTGGAATATTTCTCGGTTGTAATTTTGGCTTTGCAGCAATGATAATTTGGGCAGTTGGTCTCATAGCGTCTGGTCAATCATCAACTATGACCGGTACATACGCTGGTCAATTTGCCATGGAAGGTTTTTTAAATTTACAATGGCCACGTTGGAAACGAGTACTTTTAACACGATCGATCGCCATAGTACCAACGTTTATGGTAGCATTTTATACAAGTATCAATGCCATGACTTATTTCAATGATATACTTAATGTTTTAATGAGCTTGCAATTACCATTTGCTGCTTTACCAACTATTGCATTTACAAGCAATGCTTATATTATGGGTGAATTTAAGAATGGAATGTGAGTTTATTATTATCATTGATAATTTTTTATTAATAAATTGATAAATATTTTTGATAACTTTCTTATCGGTTAATATCTATTCTGTTACAGACTAAACAATATTGTGTCGACTACATTGACTTTGTTTGTGATTATGATTAATATTTATCTTGTGTACTTGACTGTCTGGAAAGCTGTACAGACTAACTTATCGAATATTGAAGGTTTGGTTATAGCTGGTGTTGCTTTATTAGCTGTGATTTATGTTTTATTCTGTATTTATCTTGTTATATATCTTGCTATTGGTATGGGTGCGACTTATTTGAAAAAATTCAAGGTTTGTATAAATATAGTGTGTCAAGTATACCTACATATAATTATAAATGTTAATTATTGATTTTTTTTAATTTATTGTTTTTTTCAGTTTATTTCTAAGTATGTGAGAGGACCTGTTGAAAGAACGCTTGGTTTAGAAAATACGAGTAATGATTGTTTGTCGGATTGATAATTGAAAAAAGTTTTATTTATAAATATTATGAGGTGTTCGCATAATTTTTTATGTATATAATATTAAATTGTAGTGTTATTTTATGTGAGAAATATTAAGATGCATCGAACAATTGACATATCCGTCATTAATCTAAGCTACGATGTTAATTAATGAAAAAGATAATATGCTTGAAATATAAGTAAATGAATATTCTTATATAAAATTAGCTAATTAAATCAGTCATTTTATTGAAGTTGAATTAATAAAACTTTCGTACTGAACAGTATTTATAATAATAATAAATACTCAATTAATTACAATCAACTTCGACTTATAATTGTAAGATTTTTTATAAACAAATATAATAATTTTTTACAAAAAAAAAAATGATAATCGTTTTTTGTATTATTTACCACAATACATTAAGTCATTTATAAAATCAGACAATATAAAAAATTAAATCTCAAGGTATACCTTATACGAAGAACCCCCCCATTGGAGAACAAAAACCCCAACGTACATCAACACAAGATGAACTCGCTGCAGGATAGGTATATATAAGAACGATGATTAAACATTGGTATATACTCGAGTGTATGTTATCCTCCCTCCTACATTTCTGACCTGAAGTATTAATGAAACGCTGTCGCGAAGAAAGAAAGAAAGAGAGAGTAGAAATGCAGTATTATTAAAGTTCGCTTTGCGATAATAACCACTATAGTATACCCTTGCTTTTATAAACTTATAAGACCACCCATGATATTTTACAATAAATGAGTATAAGGTCAATTTAAGAGTTTAATGTTAAAAAATGTTATTAAGTGAAGATACAGATTATGTTTCAGTTTTTAGCTTTTACTTTTCTTATAGTTATAATAACAATAATATTTTTACAATTTTTACTATACCAACTTTTGCAGTATGAAGTAAATTGTTTAGTTCTATTTTTTTTTTTCATAGTTATCGATGAAGATGAGCTTAACGAAAATAAGCTAAGTCTCTACAAAAGGTTCGTTTTGCCGAAGGTATGGGTATATATAAGGTAGAGTGTAAAGGCACGTGAGATAGAGTTAGTGCACGCATGAGTTTCAAGATAGTGCAATTCCAAGGGTCGATGATTACATAGCAGAACTAGTGGTTATACACTGAATTGCTTAAAGAAGAAAGGAGAAAAGGTGAAAAAATGTATATGGAAAGAAAGTTGATAAAAATCGGGTTGAGATGCGAGGAAAATGTTTTATGTCAAATGTCCGAACGATCTAATTTTTATAACTGTACGTGAGATGCTTGAAAGGGGTTTCTTTTTGTCTCAAGACAAATGCAAGATTTAAAACTTGAGATTTAAATTTAGATGATTACTTTAAATCTGTGAGAAAATAAGCCAGGATATCGGCTTGACAATACCATCATTTTTTACAACTTTATCATTATAACTCAAAAGCTCTACAAGCATAAACAAGTTACACATCCAATTAAAATTAAAACATCTCAAGCAATTCAAAAAACATGAAAAAAAAAGAAGAACCAAAAGTAAAAAGAAAAAAGAATCTAAAAGAACGAGACAACGTCATTAGCGTTCATACGTATCTTACAAGATACCTACATTATCAATACCCCGGATATGACATAGCCTATACGATGTATAGGTGTATAGTGTAGTGTAGTTGTAGCACACTACATCCGATACAAATATCTATACATGTATACAGATATACTTAAATCTATACAACTTCTCTCATATACTAAACGTCCTTGTACAACCATGTCGTTTCCTACAACTAATTCATCTAATTGTCCCGTCTAAAACTCAAAAAAAAAGGAAGAGAAAAAGTTAAAGGTATAACGTTCAGTAACATTAAAAAGAAGTTCCTATCTACTATCCCTTCCATCTCCTTCTTCTTCCTTCTTCTTTTTCTTCTTCCTCGTCATTATATGGATGAAGCGCGGAACTGCATCAACCACAGCAGCCTATATGTTGTACCTTATATACATATATATCTTAAGTTCCGCTTGGTTGAGCTTGCGATTTTCCATGGCTGACTGGTGGTAGTGGTGATAGTGTACGTGAGGCAGCCTATGGATTTATAGAGAGCAGACCTATGCATAGGTACGCAGGTTTCAAGTCTCTTTCTCTCTCTTTCCTTCTTCTATACTTCTTTGACGGCGCTAACGGTGCCGCGCGTTTCTCTCTCCACACACACACACACACAGCCTTCTGCACGCGCAAATATTTCACTGCTTTTTTTTTCTTTTTCTTCATCTTCTGACTCTTCCGCGGTATACCTTTTATATATGTGCTTGGGTTCTCTCTTGCTACTTCCCTATCAGTCCACTCACTTTGGGTCGTATGGAAAAATCGAGATTTAAAAGGGGTAAGTCTCTTGGGTATGTAACATTTCTTGGGAGAGAGAGACGATCGAGTGGTACACCTTTATCGGATTCTCGTGCTATATATGCTACTGAACTTGGCAGTTCTGTATGTGTTTGTGTTCGTGTGTACGTAAAGTGCAGGTTGTAAATAATCATGACCTGCCCAAGTTTTAAATTCTCCTTGGTGAAGTACAGTTAGATTGGTGTGGAGACGGAATAAATGGATGCTGGAATACGATTTTACTCTTCTTTAAAAGTGGGTACACTTATTCTGTGACTGCATAGTGATTGGGTTTAGTTTTACGATCGTTGTTTCTCAACGACTGTTCGTTCTGGTATCAATTGGTGATATAGTTACGGGTTGCTGAGAGCAGTTAATTCTAAATTGGGATTTTGTAAATGAGTTGGAAAAGTAAAAGGTGTTCGATTGGAAATTTAACATGATAACATTTTAATATAATTTTAGAAAACAAGTCAAATTTAAAAAATTAATTCATAAATAATTTTCAAAATTGTAATCTTTATTGTAAAAATAACGAAAAATTTTGACATAAATTTTGAAATAAAAAAATGTATACACACATCTTATCTCCATTGGTTTATATTATACAAATCAATATATTCCCCCCCATTCAATAAAATAATCAACTCGATATACTCAAACACGCAAAAAATCCACAAACGTAACGCAATTCAATTCAAAAAGGTGCAAGTAATATGGTATAGCTTCAAATAAATGTTTATCATATACGAGATGTCACTCTTATCTAAATTTTTTACACTATTCGTCACTGCTGCTTTTTCAAAGTTTACACTATTCGTCACTGCTGCTTTTTCAAAGTTGATTGTTTGGACAATCTTGCTGTGAAGTTTGTTTTTCTGAATCTTTTTTTTGCTTAGATTGATACATTTTTATAGCCTTTTGGACATGACATTCTAGTCTTTGAAAATTTTCTTCAAGAATTTCCATATTAAATAACCTTACCCCATATGATAACTCACTATCTTCAGCTTCAATAAGGATAGGAGGCAGAACTTCATTCATTTCGTCAACAAGTTGATTTGTTATTTCCATTTCTAATGGATCCCGATCTTTTATATCATTTAACCGATCAACAAGGTCTTCCAATCTTCTCATGAATTCCGATACTTCATTTAGTCGCCTGTCAAGCATTCGCTGTTCGTACATCCTAAGCATATCTTGTAGATGTGAATAAAGTGCTTGATAACGTGATTCAAGCGAATCTAAAATTTCTAATCTCTGTTGGATATTTAATCTTCCACCTTGGATTTGAATACGTGCATTATCCAGGATTTCTCTTACGTCGTTATTAAGTTCATTTGTTCTTTGTATTTCATGTGCATCTCGGTCTGCAATTTTTTTTAATTCTTCCAAAATGTCTTGTCCGTATGATACGAGATCATCCAATTCCATTCGCCGTCTTTTAATTACTTTTTTATCGGTTCGCAATGACAAATTTCGCGGAATACCGTTTTCTATGATTTGAATTGTGGTGATATATTCTGAAGGTTCCTCTTCTGCATATTGACTTAGCATATTTTGAGCATAAGTATATAATAAATCATACTTTTGTCTAAGTGTTTCGAAATATTCCATCATTATTTCCAGTGTTAATGAACCGTTTTGTATTTGGGCTTCAAAATTGGCGTTTAGATAAGATATATCATCGATAATTTGATTCGTTATAAGCGTATCTTCTACAGTTAAACTTGCTGAATACCTTAATTGATCAACAGAATTAATCACCCCTACTAAATTAGCATGAAATTCTTCAATTTGTTGTTCCAAGAATTGCACTTGCTCATCTTCAACATCAGCAAAAAGTGGAATAACATTTATTTCATCTAATGCATTAGCAATGTCGGGGAGTATCCGCTCTATAGGTAGAGGATTATCTAAATAATAAAAGATCAAATTAATTGTAAATTCATAACTCTATACAATCTGATTATTTTAAACAATAAAATTTTTATCTTTTGTGAAAATAAGAATAGATATAAGGCGTCATTTTGACGAATTGATTAAGTAAGTTAAATTATTGTGTAAGCACGCTCATAAAAACTAAATTTTATTTATAATAATGCTTTTATATTTTTACTTGATATTAAAAAAGAAAAACATTCATATTTAAATAACTAAAATAATAACATACCTGACGATGTCTTTGTTTCCAGAACACATCCCATCAAAATCAAACAGAAGAATAAAATCATAATTCAAGATATAAATATGGCTTATGGTGAATTCAAAAGATTTGTCTTGTTAAGATATCAACTAAAGTCTGCTAAAAAATATTAAATCTAAAAATATGCCTTACGTGCGCTATATCTTTCTGTATACTAGTGTACGTGGCAATTCTGCTTTAGTCAAGCAGAAGTTTAATGCAGCTTAGTAATGTTTATAGAGTAATTATTGTGGTCGTACAGTCATAGTCGTGATAATTTGTAATTGTATTTTTGGCTAGTGTACAAGTTTTCTAAATTTCTATATTGTTAAAAATTTTTTTGCAAAAGAAAAGAGTTTTAAGCTCGTTAAAATAAATTTATCGGAAATATTTTTAACGAGTTTAAAATTTATCCAGAAACAAGATACCTTGAAAAGATTACTTTTCTGGACATCTTAAGTATGATTCATAAAAAAAATAATATCATCTCATACCTTCACGGAATATCTGAACCTATCATCGATTGTATAAGAATATTTAATCGTTTTTTATAAAACTCGTATTTTTTTTTTTTTAATCGAGAATTAGTCTTAATATCTTGTATTAGGGCTAATAAATAAGACAAAGTACGTAACGGTTAACAATTTTATTAAAAGTATATTTTCCTTTTTATTTTCTATAACCCTGACTTGAAATGTTTTGAATATGAAGTCGTAAAAAAAATCGTTTGAAAGTGTAAATTAAAAATACATAGAAGTGCGCTTTAAAGATGACAGTCTACACCTTAATATCTTTTTATTCTTATATCAAATTCATTAAAACAATTTTTTTCTTTGGAATACATCCAATTTTGTTTTTGTAAATCTTCGTGATGTTTATTGTTGTTAAATGAAAATTGGATAAATCTTTTTTTTTT